>VKOC01048090.1:0-40000 GCA_009364415.1 Spea multiplicata | reverse complement strand
AAATAAAAAAAAACATGCATGTGGGGTATCACTGTACTCAGGAGAAGTTGCTGAACACATATTGGGGTGTTTGACAGGGACATATACCAGGAGCGGTAAATTTATACCTGAAGTAAAGTTTTTTGACAAAGACTGGTGGTAGAATTAGTGCATGGAAAGAGTTCAAATATCAGCATTTGAAATACCCTGGGGTGTCTAGTTTTCAAAAATATATGATTTGATGGGGTAAATTGCACTGGCCGGCTACAAAGATACCCAAAATGACACATCTTACCAGATTTGGAAAAAATGGTTTCAAAATAGCAAAACACTACCTGTACTTATTGCCCCATAACGTGCAGAAAAAAAAGAAAAAAAAAAACATTGGGTATTTCTAAACTTAAGACAAATAGTATAATCTATTTAGCAGGTTTTTTCATTACCTTTTATAGATGAGTAAAAGATTTTTCTAAATGTTTCACCATATTTTATAGGTTTTTTTAATAGTAAGTAATACGATACAATCAAAACAATGTCATCTAAAGAAAGCCCTTTTTTAGAAGAAAATTACAGCTAAACACGAGCAGCGCAGAAATGTTAAAACGGCCATTGTCACGAACGGTACAAAAAATAAAATCAGCCTTTGTCACGAAGGGGTTAAAATATTAGGCCAGGAATTGACTGATTACAGAGATTTATAAAAGATACTACTAATCCACTGAGAATCAGGGATGGCTAGTGGAAATGCTATGACTCACTCATGATTTACACCTACAAAACTATCTTTCATCCCTCTGTTAAATGAAATGCTACATTGGAAACAATAATGAATCTATTTGAAAATTGTGTGCATTTATAGTTGTTATTCTTTTACTTGAAATGAAGGATACATTTTGTGTCTTAGGTTTTGTTAGAAATAATAATTTTGCCAGAATGCCATATTTCAACGTTACAGCTACTAATCAGCACAAAAAAATGACTTTGCTTTATTTGGCATTTGCATTGTGTTCTTAATGTCTACCAATATCTAAAGTTGCTTTCTGATATGTTTTACTGATTCCATTCAGCTCACATGGCAGTTGCAGTCGATTTAATGTGAGTTGACAAATAAGCCAGAGAACAATGAGAAATACTAGTGTATAGGGTATAACTGTCACTTACAATTACACTTAAACAATTACATTGTTTAAGAAAATATCTGAAAAAAAATTACAAACCACAGGTAGTCTTAATAAATTCATTTAATTAAACTAGAAGGTGTAGGTAACAGTTTTGTTTAAACACTTAGGTGTTTTTAGGTAGGCATAATGTGAGTCCTATTACTGTCAATAACTATTAGTACTATCAATAATTGCAAACTATGTAACTAACTCCTCTTTAATACCTTACAAGAAAATGATGTTAGTTATCTGCTATTAAATTGTAGCCTAAGCACAATGTATGATAATCCCTAGCTTCCTTATATGCTCATATAGTACAGACCATCTTAAGTTACCAGACTGTTTAAAAATCGCACCTTCTCCCATTACTTGTTTTTATGTAAAATTCCCCCAGATGTGCATCTGTTCATATACTGTACATGAGGCCTCTGGTTAAATTCTTACAAAGCAGTATATCCTGTTGAGTAGATCTAAATTCAGTAGAGGGACAGACAGACAGATACCATTCTGTGCTAGTGGAAATATACTGATTTTATACTATAAGACAAATGCATTCTTAGTAGGCCATATAGCCATATACCCTACTTTACATTTTGCCTATTATGATCCCAAAATGTATAATTTCCAGTTTTCCTTGTTCAGTGTGTGCTGAGAGCCAGCTAGAGGGTTGGGGTTTTCATGAAGTTTTAGGTGCCAGTGACACTGAGGGATCATACAGTTTGACAGTACTTTCCCTGCTAAGGGCTTTTGAGTGACAAAATTCATTTCTATTAGAGCCAACAGATCATAGCCATTTAATGTATGTCACATTTACAATTTGTGCACCTATGAGCCTGATATGTGAGTTTTTTCATGTTAGCATGAAAATCTAAATGAATGTCTTAAAATGTCAACCTTTTAAAGGATGGTAGCTTTTTATTTATTAAAATAAATTATATTAAAGCTACCCTTGTATTACATAAACCCCATTAATTTGTATAATAAAATGTAAAAAATGTTACTAATAAAAATTTATTTTTCCATATGGGTAGTCTTATATTCAGGGTTTTCTTCTAAATATTTAAATTTTGGGGGTTGGTCTTATAATCGAGCAAATACAGTATTTAGCAATATAGCATCAAGGGGTGTATGATCCTTTAGATCTTAAACCATCCAACATTCAATTTTGTATAATTTATTAAAAGTATTAAATGCCTTTTTGGCTTTTTGGTATTACAAAGGCACCTAAATACATGGTCATTATCTTGATAACGCCCTTCTTCCAAATGTAATTTCTAACATAAACATAACAGATTACAGATAAACATCAAACATCTAACAGATTCTGAGCTAAATGTAAATCCTGTGTTGTCCTTAGGGTTAAGAAAGGAAATAACTAAAACATGTAAAGGATGTGTACATAGGTATCTCAGAAATGTGTAATTGATCCAAACCAAGGAAATCACTTATACAAACAACTATATTTGGACATCTGCCGAAATTCAGCTGAAATCAACCAGACAGGTTGATACATTATGAATACACATTTGTGTGTTTTCTTATTTGCTTTGGGTTATAGTTATGATTGTTTATTTTTATCTGTTTGTTTACTATATTTGCATGTATTCGAAATCTATTTTTTTTTAAATGGTTCATGTTTAAGCACCACAGAACAATGTTGCATGTGACAATTTTTAGAGCTGTAGATGAATAAAACCCCAAATGAAAAATGATTTCATAAAAATGCTAGAAGTATTATAATTTAGAGAGAGAGGAACCCGTTTCCTTTTCTGGATTGCAACATAGTATTTTTTTGTCTTAAGGTTGTACACGCAGTCCTTGTTCTAGATTAAATCAATGAACCGTGACTCACAGAGTATGCCTTAATTTCATGTCTGATATTAAAATACAGCATCAGACTGACACTCAAAGAAAAAAAGCTAAATAGTAGTAGTAAAAGCTAAATAAGGTGGTACCACACACAAAGGTATTGTTTCAGACCTGAGGATGAAGGTATCATCATTGCATAACGTATTACTCTGGTATTTTGGCATTATATATAATTTGTTTTTAGTGGCATTTAGTGGTGGAGATTATTAGTGCTCCCCATTTCTTACTGTAGTATCTTATGCCCCCCCAGGGCCGGCCCGACAATGGAGCCAAGTGGGGGCAACTGCTCCAGGTGGCACTTTAGGGGGGGGGGCCAAACAAGCAGATATTTTAGAATAAGAGGTTCTCATCTAAAGCTAGAGGGTCAGAGGCAATGTAATTAAGTTTTACTTTACTGAGAAGTGTTAAATAAATGGAACAGCTCCCAGCAGAAGTGGTAGAGGGTAACACATTGAGAAAATTTAAACATGCATGGGAAAAGCATGACAATCCTGAATGTAAGTCAAGACCAAGAACTGTTTATGGTTTGAGTCTTTACATAGAAAAAAAATGGGCAGATTAGATGGTCCAAATGGTTCTTATCTGCCATCAAATCCTATATTTCTAGGCTTCTACATTTTGCAATGCAGGTGCAGATATAACAGTTAATGAGCACTGGTTTCAGCCAAGTGGCTGTTTTTTTATGGTAATGCCTTATAGTCATTAACAGCGAAACCGTCTATAAAGATGAATTATTTACTTTTGTATAATAAGGAACAGTAAATGGTTTCCTAGCAGATGGTTCAAAATACTGCATAGGGAAAAAATACAAACACAGCCAAAGCAAACTATTTGCAAATGTTATTGTTCATTCAGCACTATATGTAGACAGTGAGTTTACGTGTTTAAGGTTGTAGGTCTGGTTTGAATATAAGGTTGTCTTTGTTAAATGGAAGTCATATGTAATTTCTGGGCAGTACTCCTGGTCATTTGCTGATTCTAATTATTAATGTTTGGGAGAAGGAGATTTTTAAAGCCTTCTTAAGCAGTTCAGTGTTGTGTGGAAATGATCAGAAACAATGATAGCATCTGCCAACTTTGCACAGCAAGTTAGCCCCAGAACTATATACACACGTATGAACACTGAATGACTCATGTTTCACCATAAACAATGGAGATGCAGTAATATTTATGAATTTTGCATCACTTCATCTGTCTTATACAGTGGGGACCATACATATTACAGTGGCCATTTATATCTAGTTGGCTAATTATTCAGAATAGTAGTGCAAGAGTCAGAAAAACCAAAGTAGGACCAGATGTGAACATGAAGTTCGATAAAGTGTTTAATATATAGTATCACATATTGTGCTTTGCCATATGTTATTCAATAAAGTTGTATCAAATGTCCATATTCCCTTAGGTCGCCTCTCTTAGTCCCTCTAATGCAATACCTACACTAGTGTGGCTGCCTTATCCCTTACAATGGCACTTTTACCTTTTACCTATTGTGTAATATACCCTAAGTCCCTCTAGATTGTAAGCCCTCCTCACCTGTTGTCTGTTAGTCAATTTGTTATGTTACATACTACTTGTTATGTCCTGTCCACCCATTGTACAGCGCTATGGAATTTGATGGCGCTATATAAAACCTACTATAAAAAGTATGTCAGCTGGAACCACAGCTCTTCCGCAAAACTGCCTGCCAACTCTTGCTTCAGTGAATATGCCCCATTGGTTTTTCATAACGTAAGAGTTCAGTGACTAGGCTTTGGGAACTGCAGTGCTGGTATACATTAAACATTTGCAAATGATTAGTGGAACACGCAGAAAGGTAGAGGAAGGAGGCTATTAAATAGGTGTTACTCTTACACTTCTTTCACTTCAATAAAAAATATAGCACTTTGTTTATTTGCCACATCCTATTCTCTCAGTATTTACAGTTCTACACCCTCATTACAGAATCAAGTTTACTAATAAAAACAACATGTTTATGTTTTAACAAGTTTGAAACCCCAATGTTCTTTTAAGTGGGTGTAACAAAGATAAATGTTACCTTTTCTTTCATAGAAACACGGGTACAAAAGTAAATGCAAGACTAGCATGTCCAGATATTTCTTCTTATAAAACATATGCTGAGAGATGATAAACTTATGGGGCATTTTCACTTTTCTAGGTAGTGAATTATGAGGCACAGGCTTAGGGTAACTTGTAACCCTCATCTGAGGGTTCAATGTCAACCTATAGAAGCACAAAGCAATATCCATATCTTACCTCTGATTACAAATTTTACAACTGATCTCCTTGGCAGGTGGATCTATCCAGGTGTAACCATTCTGTAGTGTCTTGTATTGTGTTAATGCATACCAAAGGTTATTGGCGTAATATTCCGTTTGTCTTATGTTACTACTTTAGAATTCAAAGTTCATGCATTTTGTGGACAAGAGCTGAAGATGCCTAATATTTGGTGACTGAACAATAAGATTTTTGGTAAAATGTTCTACCTTTAGTTTTTCAGATGTAATCCCAAACATACAGCCAAAGTCATTAAGAAAGCTCTCCAGCATTAAAAAAAAGATCCTGGAAGTGATGTATAGTTCCCACGGAGCCCTGATCCCAAAATCATCAAGTCTACCCAAATCCACAGTTCTCCAAAATGTTTGGAACAACAGACCCGTTGAGTTCAAGTATTCCTAGAATGATTGATGCTGTTTTGAAGACAAAAGGTGGTTGATTTTATTTAGATTTTTCATCTGTTCACTCAGATTATTAAATGGAAAAAAAAAAAAAACTATTAACATGTCTATTTTAAACTTTTTCACAGTACTGTATAGATATAAGTATTGGGACACACCTCTTTATTATTGAATTCAGGTGTATTCATTTAGGAATTCAATCAGATCCATTGCCACAGGTGTATGAAATCAAGCACCTAGCAACACAGTCTGCATTTACAAAAAGAAAAAAAGTGATCCAGTCAAAAAACAAGATGGAGGGTATAACATCGGTCTTCCCCGCCGTCTGGAAGAGACAGCAACAGAAGGACAAACCCACAGAGAGTAGGGCAGTGTTTCATATTGCAGCCACACCTGGCCCGTCATCAAGGGGGTGACACCATAGAAACGCTATAACAAATGAATCAAATTCCTCTTCTCCAGGTGATATTTAATTCACTTCAGTTGTCTCCATCTCCACCTGTTTGCACATGTTTGCAAACGTCCACGGCTGCCGGACAGGAGGATCCAGGTCCCGTGCAGCACAGCAGGGATAAAACACCTGCACGGAACCGCATGTCCCGGGCGTCGGGCAACACGAACTGCGCATCCCTGTGCTAAACCCTGAATATAGGCCGCATCCCCACTTTAAAGACCTAAAGTGGGGAAAAAGATAATTTAGGTAAACTAGGAAAATGATCAGAGCTGTGGCAGTGGACATTTACTGTGGACAAGTGCAAGATAATACACCTAGGGCATAAAAAACCCAAGGGCACAGTATAGAATATTTGATACTGTCCTAACCTCAACATCTGAGAAATGGGATTTAGGGATAATTATTTTTGAGGATTTAAAGGTAGGTAGACAATGGTAGAGCAGCAGGTAATGCTAGCCGAATGCTTGGTTGTATAGGGAGAGGCATTAGCAGTAAAAAGAGAGACGTGTTCATACCGTTGTACAGTGTACTGGTGAGACCTCATTTGGGTTATTAGAGTTCAGAGTAAGGCTACTAAACTGCTTCATGGATTTCAGGATGTATAGCTTGGAATAAAGATGTGACCGGAGGGATACGATAGAAAAATTTAAAGGGAATCAAGATGAGAAAGGAAGAGTATATTTAAAAGAAGAAAAGCAACAACAAGAGAAGATAGTGTTAAATTAGAAGAGCAATGATTAAAAAGTAATATCAGTAAATATTACTTTATTGGAAGGGTGGTGGTTGCATGGAATAGCCTTATTGCAGAAGTGGTAGGGCTTAATACAAGTGACAGAGTTTAGGCAAGATATAAGGCCACGTACTAAGGAAAGTATTCAGAAATTGGGCCGATTAGGTGGACCGAATGGTTCTTATCTGCCGACACATTCTATGTTTCTATATCCCCAGATATTTTCTTGTTGCTGTTTGGAACTCTAAACACTTAAACGTGTCGCCAAAAACTTAGCTGCAAATACTATACTTAGCTTTTTGAAAAATTATCCATTGAGAGGTGATACTGAGGAACTGTGAGAATTATGGCTGAAAGAACTCATGCAATAGAGAACATTTAGATCAATATATAAAAATGTCATATACATACCAATTAAAATTAAAGGGTTTTCAAAAAAAATTAATATGGCTTAAACAAAATTTGATGACAGAGAAAATAATACAAAATATACACATTACTTTACAGAGAATGCAATTTTTTCCCACAACTTTTGGGAACATTTGAAACATAGAATTTGATGACAGATATATAATTTGGCCAAAATAGCATGTCAATTATTTCTGCTGTAAAGGATCAAACCTGAATCAGACCTTGTCTTGTCCAGTATTTACTATTTGCCATAGCCATGTGCCTATGCTATGCACCTTTAACCCCGTCTCCCCCCAACTTCGGCTGTTCACTTATCTACCATCTTTTTGGTAAATTACAACTTCCTTCCATTACCTCTAGTTTTAGACCATTACCTCTTGCCCTAACATTTCTTCTCCTTTGAAATATACTTTACTGCTGTACTTTGTTAAATCCATGTATGTATTGAAAGTGAGACTGGATGAACCAATATATATGCTTTTATACTTCCTTGTTTTAAGTACTTTGCACAATGAAAAGAAAACAAAGAAAACAACCAAACAACCAAGATTGGCCTTGAAATGAAACGGTTAATGGGGTATAAGGAGAGTACTTTGATAATGTGAGTATTAGAATTAGGGTCCATATAGCGTTAGGAACTAGGAACCAATGGAAAAACCGAATTAACGTTAGAAATAGTTATAAATGAACTCTAATTTCTTAAGTCCAGTCTGATAAGATATTCTTTAACTATATACTACAATATGAGTAACGCAATCCTAAAAACATGGTTAAAATGTAATTTTACATGGAGGATTTATTGCGGAACTTGTCAGTAAAATTCAGTTTTCTTTCTTTAAAGTATGGTCCTATTTTAGAGTCAAAACACAGTAAAAAAATATTACATGGAAAGTGTGAAAAATTTAGAAACCTGATGAATTCTGCAGATTGTGCTTCATAAACTGTTAATAAAACATTGTTTTTAATATAAAATATTTTAAAAAAATACAAAAAAGGAATACAGGAGATTAACCAGATTTCTAAAATGACATTTTTAATAAAAAAAATAAAATAAAAAAAAACATTGCTCAGCATGTTCCACTCAACAAAAATTCCATGAATTAGCATATTTAATTTTACTGAATTAATGCCTTTCTGAATATTGGTGGCAGAGAACAAACGCTATCCCTACTAACAGCACCAATTCATTTTAATAACATGCCAAACAGTAGCTGGTAAGCACATATTTATTGACCACATGCCAATTGTTAGAGTAGTTAAAATGTTCTGTAGGAACTACATTTTTACAGTAGTGTGCAAAATACTGCAAAGATGGCGGACCATTCGGGGAAAAAAAAGGCAGAAACAACTTGTATACAGTATAAAATAATGGCAATGATGTAATTTATGTTTAGTGGGAACTGACTAGTATGACGAGAATTAGCTGAGACATTTGTGTTCATGGTCTCAAAAATAATTTGCATAGGTGGTATAAAGTGTCATGAAGTGTTTCAAGTGGGCTCATAACACTAAATTTGAGACTCAAAGAGGTAATGGTTGAGTTTACTGCATCTTTTTTTATAAAAAAATCTCATGTTTATTGTATTTAAAAATACAAAAGATAACCATGTTACAGCATGTGATGCTTTACAATGTGTTACAATGTATATACAGTACCAAAACAATGTTTTTTTTTCGAGAAAATGGGAGAAGGAGGGGGGGATATCATAATTGACTTGGTATGATGCCAAAAATGAAAAAAAAAAAGGTTCAGGTAAGTAGAGTGGGGGAATCCTCGTTCTGAGGAAATAAGAGGATTAATCCGGCAAACATCATAAAAGTAGACCCATAGAGCCATTGTGTTTAATGCTGGGCACCTCGCCCCCTTGTGCGAAGTATCAGACTATTTTTCATAAAATCAACCATGTGCAACCACTGTGTGATTGGAGCCATTTTACTCATTTTTCCAGTGAACAGGTATGATGGCCTTCTCAGCATTCAATAGGTAAATCGTCAGTGATTTTTAATATTTGGAGATTGAGTATAGTGTATGTTATATGATGTAATAGTATTGCAGTCACCCACTTGTCTACTCACTTGGTCTCCGCACGCCACCTGACACCACCTAACACCACCAGCATCAGTCCTTGATTTTTTTGTAGGTCAGCAGGAGTTCTATACCACCTCATAAAGAGTTTATACCAGGTTTTCTGTATCTGTCTAGAGATGGAAAACTTCTGTGTGAGTATCAGGATCTTGTGCCAATGGTCATCTGACAGGGAAACCTCTGAATCTCTCTCCTAGAGCTGTAACTAACAGCTTTTGTCTACTAGCTGTAGAAAAAGTGAGTATAGTATGGATGCGAGAGAGTAAATGTTAACGGTAACCTTAAGATGTACATAACTCCTCACATGGTGCAAGTTTCTGAGGAAGTATTTGGGTAGCTGCCACAGACTTAACATAATGTGATACAGTTCCTCTAGTTGTGAGAATGTTTCACCATTATAAATGTGTCCTAGTTGTAGAAATGCAGTGTCTTAGGGTGTGAGATCCATAAGAGCACTGCATTGACGACCTGGCATTTGTTATTCAGGACCCCAGAGGATACGGACGCATTCCATGTAATAGTAAAGAAAAATGTAAAATCAGTATTGATGACACAATAGCAATAATATCAATAGATAAAAAAATGAATAAAAATAGTAATAGCGAATATAATTCACCCCTTCACGACAAAGAATTCCAATCCCAATGAGGGGTTAAATGATACACAGTGTACAAATAAATACTAAGTGTGACTATATACAATATCTTTTAAAAAAGCATTAAAAGGAAAATCTTTATTTAAACCTAAAGGGGAAAGGGTTTTAATTTTATAGATCCAAAATGTTTCCAAAAGTCGGTTATTTCTATTGCCCTTTTTCCACGTAGAAGGTATAGATTAAATCCCCATAAATGTAAAATTTTGGAGAAAATGCAAAGGAACTTGATGTTGTTCCTACTGTTAAGGGAATTGTTTCCCTGATAGTGGAGAATAAAGGGTATAAACTGGCAATGCGAAGCCCCTCACCTCGTGTAAACAAACTCAGGTATTTCTGGGATATGTGGGAATCTAATATTTTTAAACAAAGTCCATCACTTGTATCTTTTTTTCCTGCCCCCCCCCCTCCGGATGAAACTATAGTTACTTTTCATCCTTTATTTTTTTTCTCTCCTGCACTCATGATATACAACATAGTATTTAAATACGTCTGTTTGTGTATATGCCTAAGAGGTACTGTGTTCTTACGTTTGTATGGTATTTTCACTGATATGTATTAATACTTATGTTTGACGGATGGAGACTACATTACCCTTTCCCTCCCCTGTTTAATCTTGTTTATCCACTTATTTTATTGTTGTTGTTTATTGCAAACTTTAATAAAATATATTTGAAAGAACTTGATGTTCATTTTTTTTCCTTAGAATAAGATTCATATGCTCCAAATTTCTGACTTTTAATGGCCTAGTGGTTTCTCCTATATATTGGATGCCACAACAACATGAAATCATATAGACAACATATGTGGTGTTACAGTTTATAAATGTTTTAATTGGAAATATGTCACCAGAGATACATGAAGAGAAAGGCTTGTGGGTACTAGAAATATTTCTGCACGTCTTGGTTAGCACACCGATAAAACCCTTTGGGTTTGAGTACCAACCAAGTTTTTCTAAATTGAACAGTAAGCTAGGGGCAATTAAGCTCTTAATATTTGGGGTCCATTAAAAAATTGGGGTTTATTAGGTAAACCTGGTCTCAAAATGGGGTCTGCTTCAAGTATACCCCAATACTTGTTTAATATAGACCTGATTTTCCAGGCCGCAATGGGTTAAAAAAAATCAATATTTTGGGTTTGAGAGACTTTATGTTGAAACACGGTTGCACAATCCATACTCCCAATTTCATTCTCAATTTTGATGAGACCATCCTCCATATCATTTTTACCCTTGAAACATTTTCTTAACACTAAACTCTGTGGAAAATAGGTGTTTAGAACAGTGCATCCAATCATCGTGGAAGAAGACAACTATGACTATCAATATAACTGTTCCTATCCACGTCTTTGATTAAATTATTCATAATTTACTACCATTTATAATAGGAATGAGGGCTGATAAACCTCTGTTCTAGACAAATGTGCTACCTGATATCTTTTGATAGACCCAGACTACCATCAATTCTATTTTTTGTGAGGTGTTTATACACTAACTTGTCTAAAATGCACAGAGATGTGGGTGGCAAGAGTTTGCATCATATAGAATATAAAAATAGAAGCTATTTTATGGATTTTACCATCAATTTCCACTCCATGTATAGGACTGTCTTGCCTAACAGCATTGGCCAGGGGCTCCAAGGACAAAATAAGTAAAGGGGAGAGGGGAAACCCAATTGGATAGGGCCTAGTTCACCCTGTTGAATTTGTATTCAAAGAAGGAAAAAAATCACAACCAAAGAAGGTTCATTAGGCATAAACAGACTTTTGCACTATAAGCAAAATCAATTTAGATTAATTTTTCATCCATTTTTGCCACATTTGTTTTCAGACAATGAATTTCCTTTCCTTTCAATGGAAATCCTGAGGGGTTTTTCATTTAGAAAATAAATTTGGTGCAATGCTTTCAATAGAATGCAACATTCTGGACTCCTTTCAGTTACATAAGTAGCATCTTAAGGCTTAGGACAAGATTCACATTTCATTAGTGCATTGGAGGACAAACACAAGTAACAGCAACAATACACCGATATATATCCTATAGAAATGTATTTTCCAAAAAAGAAAAAAAAAACATTTTGATGAACTGATGCCTCATAGTAAGGAAGGTGATAGAGCTCCAGCTCTAGGGCACTAGGGAGACCCTGCCAGCCAGACATACACATCCAGCCACATGGTACAGGACTGAATTTCCCCCAAAACCGGACAATGTATAAGGTTTTGCTGGTAGTGTAAGTTTAATACTGTACACTACTGAAAAATGAATAAGGGTAACCTTTCTCAGGGGCTAAACATGTGATATATTCTTTCCTAGATTAATGAATTTAAATATGTGGATCAATTGCACTTATTTCCACAGCAAATGATTTTGACTCATACTTGCCAACATTACCTTGGTAAGCTAAGAAGCATATCTTTCACCACATTAATTAAGCTAATTCATGTTCACCACATATCCTAAGGGATCAATGAAACAATGAAATAAACACAAGAAATTATCTATTTGTGGCACAGTTAATTTCTCAACACTCAGCAACTCTTGGATGTATATCATGTTTGGATTTGCAACATAAACTAACAAATTAAGAATTAGAAATACTGAATATTTTAAAGGGAACTAAAGTTTCATTTATGTCATTCCACATTCTGCATAAGAGTACATTGAGTAATTTCCTTATGAGTCCAGACCAGATGATCTCCCAAACACGCACAAGACTCACTAGCTTGGCAGATTGGGTAAGTGTGTGGCTCTGTCACCACGGACCACAGGGCATTTACCCGGTGTGTGTGCCAGGTGTCATTGATGCAATACTTAACTGCTTTTCAAATCAGTAACATTCCTATAGCCAAGCAATTTGACAACTATTATTGTTGATCATCATTTTACATGGCTTGCATCCTTCATTTGGAATTTTTTTTTTTTTAATAAAAACATTTAGATTTTTGATCAGTGCATTTTCCAAAATGTTGTTTTTTCTTTAAATTGACTTAAAATAAAATGTCCTGGAAAAAAAACAAAAAACCAAATGCGTTAACCACTTGAAGAAAATTTTCAAATATCTTTTTTTTTTTTTTTAGCTCTGTGCATAAAACTTAATAGTACAAGGGATAACTGCTTTTTTTTTTTTTTTTTTTTTTTAGAAATGAACTATGTGGCGTTACCATTTCGCAATATCCGTTACCTCGGCCTAGTGCCAGTAAACAGTCTTACTACATGATCGGTTTTGGGCAAATGTTAAAAAATTTTCACATACTAAATGGAAATTAATGGAACACCTCATCAAATCAGTTACATTCTATGTATATTTTCATTAGAATAAATCAGAATGAACAAAAACAAGTCCGTGGTTTGTTACTTTAATAGAAGTAACAGCTGACACACGGTTGGACTGGATTTAATGTTACATTCTCATCTGTGCTATAACTTCCATATGATCATCATTAGGCTGGCACTATCACCAAATTCCAACTCTCTTTAAACATTTACTCTTTAACCACTGACACCTATATACACATGAATACATGGAAAGGAGTTTTTTCCAGGGCCGAGAACAATTTTTTTAATCAACTTAAATTAACCCAGTATTTTCTGTATATTAAATATATAAGTTTGTTCAGCTCATTACTTTAAAAAAATGGTTGAAGCACTATTCCCTTTTTTTTTTCTTGACTATCAAAAACATATGTTAGATATTTTCAAGTTCAGCTTTTGACTAACTAACTAACTGTGAATGGGTTAACACATAAGGAAAATGATGGATTTTGAACGTGAAACATGCATAGATTTGAGGATCACACCTGAATCTTTGCAATGTCAAATCATAAATCCCAGAATAGCTCTGGGACAAAAATGATACCGTATGTAGTTGATATATTCTGGAACAATTTGGCAAATACAAAAGTTGCCCTACTTTCCAACATAATTTCTTGTCTGATTTCGATTAGCACACTACAGTTGTGTTTACTACTTTCTGCTAGGGTTGCAAACAATAATAAAACTCTGGTTTGTGGCCTTGCAACAATGGAATTGGACAAACTCTTGGTTATGATCATTATAGTGTTTAAGTGCTTCATGATTAGCTTCTCAATTAATATAAATTTCCCTTTGGTTTAATATTTTACTCTGAGATTCTGTAGTTGCGGGATGATCATTATTGTTTACTCACTAAAGGCAAGGGTCTTTGAAATTACCATATTGGGATTGAATATAGATTTATCAGTGGTACCTATTGTCACATTAGATAAGTATACTAGTAACAACAACTGATGCTTCTAATACAGTGAAATACATGCATATTTGCTTACACATACACCAATCAGCCATAACATTATGACCACCTGCCTAATAGTGTAGGTCCCCCTTTTCCCACCAAAACAGCCCTGACCCATCGAGGCATGGACTCCACTAGACCTCTGAAGGTGTGCTGTGGTATCTGGCACCAATATATTAGCAGCAGATCTAAGTCCTGTAAATTGCAATATGGCATCCTGATGCCATGTGTTCTCCAGGAAAGCGACCGGCTTACGTTATATAAAAGAAAACGTGATTAATTAGACCAGGCCACTTTCCTCCTTTGCTCCATGGTCCGGTTCACATGCACACGTGCCCATTGTAGGCACTTTCGGCAGTGGACAGGGGTCAGCATGGGCACCCAGACTCATCTGCAGCTACGCAGACCCATATGCAACAAACTTCAATGTACTGTATGTTCTGACACCTTTCTATTTGACCCCACAGGCCAGCCTTCAACCTCCATGTGCATTAATGTGCCTTGGTTGCCCATGAACCTGTCACCTGTTCACCGCTCTCCCCTCCTTAGACCACTTTTGATAGGTACTGATCACTGCAGAACAGGAACAACCCACAAGAGCTGCAGTTTTGGAGATCCTCCTACATGGCCGCCGAGGATTCTGATCACACAGCCACGCTTCTGTCATTTCTTAAAGGGACAGGTAGCAATTGTGGTCCTCGCCTTGTTTTCATCCCAAAGGTGGGGGCTTTGGATTGGAGTCCTATTTAAACACTTTCAGGACTTGTGCATCTTTGGCTCCTAAAGTGAGTCTTTACTGTGCTTAGATTTTGTTTTTTACCTTGGTTTGCTCCTGGCCTTGTCTGACCACCTCCAGTCCTGACCTCAGCTTGGTCCTGACCTTGTCTGACCATCTGCAGTTCCGTCCAGGACTAGCACTGGGCCGTCTGTACTCCAAGTGGTGTAGCTCCTCTCCAGACCTAGGCCAGGTACTTCCATTACTGTTTTACGTGCAATCAAGTCAGTCAACTATCTGATTTTTCCTCTTACCTGCTGCCTTCCAATACACAAGATACTCATTTATTTGACCACCAGAAACAGCATTGACGTTTCATGGGTTTCTGCCTGTACGTGAACAGAAGGCTCATCTGGTGTTCAATTGTACAAACAAGCACTTCCTTGTGCTCTTTCAATTGTACAAGGAACCTCATTTTGTGGGTTAGTTATCTTGTTACAATAGTCATATAAAAAGGCTATGATGGCTTCATCAGATAAATAGGCTTTATACATACGGACAGCACCATACCCAGTGTCTGTCCAATTTACCTTTCATTACCAGTTGTATGCCGCTAACACTGAGATCTACTTATTACTCCCTTATCTCTTTCCTTCCATATTCATATTGTGTCACTAACTGCCTTGCCTATTTTTCTAACTGGCTGACTCCTAAAACTCAAACTCTCCAAAAATTACTTATCTTCCCTTCAGTTCTAACAACAGTTTCCCTCAATGTCAATTGTGCAATCATCACTCTATCCCCACACGCTTGCTGTCGTAATGTCACCCATGACTCCAAATTCTCATTCATCTCTCACATCCATTCTGTTTAAAAACAAACAGCTGCCTGCATCTTCAAAACTTTGCTTGAATTTGCCCCTTCCTAACATAATATGTTATGCTTTCAACTTTATGGTAACAGTTTCGGGTGGCCCTTTTCTATACCAGCATAACCGTGCCCCAGTGTCCATAAAGGCATATTGATGAGTTTGGTGTGGGAGAACTAGTCTCCACCACTGAGTAGAGGGACAGCGACATAGCAGCATGAGAGACAGGACCCAGCGAGCTAAGACGGGGAGGAAGAGTAGAGTGTGTGTAATGTGTACTTTTCAGTATTGTTGTGCTTGATTACAGTTCAAATGTAAATTATTATACACAGACACACCTAACACTGATTATATATTTATATGTAATTCATGTTTTTGACAAATATTTTGGCTTATGTTTTTTTTTTTTTTATACATGAAAATTATTTTTTTCTGTTACAAGAAGATCAGTTTTAACATTGCAACCAGGTTTTGATTTTGTATGACTTCACTGCCAGTGTGGCCAAATATTACATCATGTATTTACATATAACTGCAGAACAGTTATCTAGAAAAAATGTATTCTCATTATAGTAAAGAGCACATCAGGCAAAAAAATGAAAGTTTTATTTATTTATTTATTTTGAGAGACAAATTGCATCCCACTTCACCTTTCTCTCAAAGGAACAATTATCATATTGTTTGCCAAGAAGATATATGTTGTGAAATAAGGCAATCTGTATTTCAGAAAGAAATTTGCTTGCAGCACAAAAAGGTTATCACTAAAGATTGGTGAAGTCATAACAAGAAACAGTTTAATACAGTTATATAGTAAGTGTCGGAGCTGCAGAGACAGCTTAATGTGAAAATGACAAAGGAAAATACAACATATTCATAAATCAAATATGCAAGAATTTAATATACAACTGAATAGTCAACTTGGGCCACTGTAATATTTTGCAGTTTATAATGTCATCAAAACCACAATCATCTGTGACTCAGCCGTTAGAGCTTTTCATTAACATGAAATGCGTGGAGAAAAGGGAAACTTGGTTTTGGCAAAAAAAAGAATATCTAACTTATCTAAAAGAAAAAAAAAAAAACATTCACATGGAAGTATGTTTCAAACTATAATTCTGAAGTACTTACTGTTTTAGGGAATGTAAATTTTGGATTAAAACATACATACTTCATGATGTATATAAATGACTTACCAAGTGAGTCATACACTAGTGATAAGTATGATGCCTTTTACACAATTCTCTTTCAAATGGTTGTGAATAAAACAAGATTAAAGGTTTTATGACATTTACAGTAAATCATTGGGGCACAAAAAAATAGATTTATATGCACACTGTTCTGTGACATGTATCTTTATTTCTCATCCAGGTTTCCTGAGGCTGGGTTTGCATTTGCTGGATGACATGTGTTTTTCTTTATACTGACATTTGGTTTACAGGTGGATGACAGTGTCTGTGATGGGTTGTTGCAATACTGGAAAACCATATCTAAAACACTGTCTCCCACATGTGATAAGCGCTGAAGATGAGACTACTGATGCATTAGGACTATAGAAAACACTGGTCATTCCACTTTCTTTTTCAACATACTGTAAAGACATCCGGCAAAGGAAAGATTTAAGCTGTCATTTTGTATTGGCAAATTTTCAATTGGAAGTTAATCTAATTTTCAGACCTATCTGGAGAATTTTTATGCCACATCCCCCCCTCAACACACACACACACACACACACAACCTCAAACATTTTAATCATTCTGCACATAATCAACCATTGACATTATAGGCTTCACTTTAAAAAAAAAAATGTAACAATATGTTTCAATTTATTCATTATTTTTTGTCCATTTTCTGAAGAGAGAAACTTTGTTTCCCTTTTTCTTCAGTTTGATGAGGAAAGTGTTACTTTAGTCCCAACTCATCAGTAGCCTATGACTGATATTATGATGCATTTAGTTATTTGTTTTGTATTTTGTTAATATGCACCGTTACCATGATGATTATTTTGTAGGAATAGGAAAACAGGTTACGCTAACAATTTAATAACCCATTTAAAGAAATTCACTATTTTAGGCAATTATCCTTTAAATATTTTAGTCAGTATTTCATGTGGATTATAAATTCATTCACATATGTATACTAAACATATTGTAACATGTGAGATACTAACATTCAAAATCCTAACAATATGAATTCTCACAACCTCAACGAGATATTAACACAAAACAGACATCCCAACTCTCCCGGAAGTTCCGTGAGTCTGCCTCCCTGTTGCCCTCAAACTGCAACAGGCATCTCGGAAATAGAGCAAGTGCGAGAGAGTTCATTATGGCCATTGAACTCTCTCTCGTGCTCACTCAAAACAAATCCGAGCTCAGGTGTGCCTGTGCTCTGGTCCTCCTCTCTGGCTCGTTCTGATTGGTCTCTCTTTGTGCCAACAAACCTATCATCAATTTTCTCAGGAAGCAGGTGGTAAAGCCTGCCTACTGAGAAAACTGATTGGTCTCTCTTGTGGTAACTAACCAATCAGGATGCATGCTGTGTCACTTGCTTTCCCGGTGCCTCCAGAGCCTGTCCACCACATAGGATGACCAGGGTACAGGTACTGTGGCTGGAGGACCATAATACATGTTCGGTGGCGGTGGAGGGGGGGGGCAGTGGTCAGTGACGCCATTTCCCTGAAGTCAGTTTGGGATGCCAAGAAGACATAGCAACATCTCAACTGGAATGTCAAGGAAAACAATAGGAGTATATCAAAACAATGTTTTATTTTTAACTATATTTTTCTTCTAAATGGGAACTATTGTATAAGAAAGAAAAAAACAAAAAAAAAACATTACAAGCAATGTTATGGTAATTAATTATAATATTACTCTACTCAGTAGAACAGAGAAAAGATATAGTTTATTTCATCTAATATGCTTTAATTGGAAAAACACTTTATCCACTTGCTATGGTTCTGGTTTGTATGCTATGACAACTGTTAGTCTACCACTTGTCTACACAAATGTGTTTTTAATTAACAAAACGTCTGCAAACAGTATCATTTACTGGTAGATTTAGTATCTGGTGCTGTTTGCACAGGTTTCTCACATCTGAAAACAATGCTGCAATGCAATCTGCTGTGAGTTTACAGAACTCAACTGCAGGAATATTTTACTAACGATGGTAAAGCTGAAACCATTCATACTCTACAAGGATTTATAAAACAGCACTGGTTGTCAGCTTTAATATTTGTTTTACAGTGAAACTTGTCTTGAATGCCTTTTTAAAGCATTTGAACAGGTAAACACCGGTTCTGTAACTAGCTGAAATCACTACGTAAATGTGACCAAGGGACTCTTAAACCCAAAATGATTGTTGCCATTACACGTAAAGCAGAAACACTGACAGTCTTTTGTCCTTGGCCTTTATTATATATATATATTTCAAATGTCACATTTATACATATCTGGAGTTATTTCATTTTATTGGGTACGTAAATGTTTAAAATAAGTCAGCATAACTATCAAATATGATTGAGGGTCAATAGCCATTCTAGGGGTCTATTCACTAAAGAGTGGGTGAAGTTGAGCGGGCAGTCAAGTTTAAGAAATAAAAAGTCATATGACCTGTTCATCTTGCATATTCGCAAATAATATTTTGACTGAACTCTTGATAGCAACGTTTCACTTGATTCATCTTGACACCTGAGATGCAGATGAATGAATCAGAGGGGGAGCCATCAAACTCTTCTCGGACTCGGGTTTGTAGGGATGGACTTAAGTTGCCCCCCAACTGCCCTTTTTTCTGTGAGACAGTCCTGATCAGATGATCTCCCCTTTTTTTGTAAAACCAAAAGTCTGTGCTTTGGTAAGGGAAGCACATGGTGTTGCCCCAAGCCCCATCTCTAAGCACTCTCCCATCTGCCTCAAACAACACCCCTAACCTGAAATATTGGGTATATGTTCATAATATTTTGAAATGCCCAATATCTTTCCAAAAAAATTTCTTTAATCTGGTAATATTTTACCCCCCCAAAAAAAAACAAAATGTCCTACCACTACCATGGTTTTTTAAATGATCAATTAGACTTTTAAATGTCATCTTGGATTATCTAACACAACATTCCACAGGAGTGATAGTTGCTGATAAAGGGTCTTTATACACCTTTATACACCCATTAAAAAGCAAACTCCTTAAACCAGCAGTATTACTAAATGTATAATATAAGTAGTATGTAAAGTATAGATGTGCCCCTCTTGAACATAGAGAACATAATTGTATATAGGGTATCACTGTAATCAGAGATGTTGCCGAACATAAGATGGGTCATTGTTCAGCTGTGGCACCTAATGTGTAGGAGAAATTCTAGGCAAAATTTTTTATAAGATGTATCGCTAAAAATTATGTATTTCCAGGGGCAGCCTTAGGGGGCTACTAGGCCTGAACCCCTGAGTCTCAACTTCATGGCACCAAATGGAGACTCTGGGGCTGAAGCATACTTTAAGGTATAAAACTGCCTGTTATTGGTGAGTATGAAGAGGCTCTGTTACTATTAAAATGGAAAGAGCTGCCCAATCTGGGCAGGTTATGATCATGGTAGTTTTTGAAAACCTATGAATTTAAAAACATAAGTATGTGCTTCAAGTGGTGATTGGGCCAACAACAGATCCAGACCTTGTGATCTTAAAAAACCGAGATCATATCGGATATTAAAGTATATGACATTGTCAAGCAAAGTACAGCCCTTAACACTTCTTCAAATATATTAACACAAACACTAGACTCTTTAAGGGTCAAGTAGTAGTAGTTTTATTAATAAGGCAACCACACAGTTATTCCTAAATTCAGTGAGGTTATTGGATTTATTTCTTTTTAAAATAGCGTACACGAGTGTCAGCAGATGAAATCATGTTGCACACTACACTACTAACTCTCCAACGTTACTTTGTTTCTTTAAATCTCATCACTCTCTCAACCCTAAATAACTGTTAGCCACTTTTAACATACTCCTTTGTTACACCCCCCTTCCAACTTCTGCACCAAAGACCTTGCTACCAATTTTAAAAATAAAACGGATAACATCAGGAACTACTTCCATTTTTTTCAAAATCTATCAGAAAATAAATATATGTTTAGAATAAGTAACTTGAAAGAACATTTTGGGATGCAATTGTGCTAAGCTAGATATTAGTCACAGAATTTACAATTCTGCAATATATCTCTTCCTCACAAGTCCCTCAACAGTATATAATATATAACTAAAAATAATGCGATGAGAAGGGCTGGTTGGGGAGATCACATTCTTATACCTGCCTCAGCATACCACTGAAGACTGGCCCAGGGGAGGCAGCCTCTCCACTCGCCCCCTCCCCTATAGATACGCTACTGTTTTAGGGGCTTCGTGGTGTATCCCAATTACCTTGGGGCTCCCAGATTGCAAGACCCTTGGGCAACTGCCTAGTGTACCCATACATTTAGAAGGCACTGTGCCAATTGGTCCTGGAGCTAGGGAGATTCCAAATTTGGTAGGGGGACAAGTAATATAGGGGGGCAATTGCAATACCTATGGTGAAAAGGTGGCCCAAGTGAAGAAATAGTAACTTCTGAAGATTATGGGGAAAATAAAGTCTCCTGGGCCTTGCACATTGAGCTACTCTCAATCATAGGTTGAGCTTTGCTGCATTCTCAACATCGCCTTCACCTTTATTACTTATACAGAGTCCAAGAAGTCCACCTTCATCATGTTACTGTTGACAACTCACTTGAGCTCAATCCATTTTTTAATGGCCTCTCGTCTGTCTCAAATATGTCACTGCATCTTTGACCTCCTCCCCCTTCTTGCAATCTCTCTCCTTTCTCCTCATCTCTAATTATCTTACTCCATTCTCGTTCTCATCTCTCACTTTTCTCTCTATTTCCCAGTATCCCCCTTCTTACCATATCTCCCTTTTTCATTATTTTCATCTCCCTCTCTCCACTCTCTCTTCCCCATCTCTTTTTAAAACGTTGTCTCTTTCTATCCACGTTTTCTGCTACCAAACACTGTTATATCTTACTAAAGGCAAAGTGTAATGGTTGTGCAGTTGTGTTCTACGTTGAACAAAAAAGGAATAAGCATGTTTTTTTGCAGACTCCACAATTGTAGTTTTTTTATGTTATGCCTTTATAAATGACACCCCTGTGTAATGAATTATCAATTAGTGACACCTTTTTCCATTTTTAATATTTATAAATGCACAAAATCCCCTTAAAATATATATTTCCAATTATGTTTACTTTGTAATGGGTAACCTACATTGACATAGGACTGGTTGCAGCTGTAATTTGTATTTAGTTTTAAAAATTACAGTAATCCTGCTTTACATGCTTTGAAATTCAACTAGAAACTCGATATTTTCTAAGAGGTTTTCTAGAATAATATGGCAAAGCCCTGTTTATTATTTTTTAGGAGAACTAGAATGTAGAGGAAGCAGATATTTCTTAGAGAGTGAGCCAATATGTGGGAAAGTTGTATATAGCTAATGTTTTTTCACCTACTTTTTCAGTCCAAGGATCTCCCATGAGGAATGACATATATTGCCACCCACCTTAGTTCTTCCTTCCTCTGCCCTTAGAGAACCTTTTTGTTATTTTATCTAATCAGATTCAGGGGGCCTACTGCAGTGGGCCATCTCACCATGTTCAAAGAGTTCATATTTCTTATTTCCCAGGCTTCAGAGAGACTAAAAATAACCGAGAAAAAAAACTGAAATTTAAAGCTAATGTCTGTCTTTCATATGAAAAACAAAAAAAATATACCAAAGAATTTATGACCATATAAAATTACAGGTATAACAATTTATAGAGGAAAATAATGAATCAGTTATCAATGATCGTGTATATAATTAATACTTTAATAATTTAAAATTCCATATAAAACATTAACAGCAAGGGAAGAAAATGCATGCAGCTAAATATTAACCTGATCTAGTGCTTTGAAACAAACTGCCTGCGTACAACCCACTTTCATCATAATTAGTGTAAAAAGGATAACATTTCTATAGTATTAATTTAAACGAATAACATATTTGGGATTTTCCGTGTTTCTTCTAGCCAATCACAAAGCAAGAAACTAAAATGTAAGGTAGTTCTGCTTTCTGCGTAATATTGATGAAAGTATTTCTCATTTGGCAAATAGCATGTACTATATTAAATGTTATTTTGCACATACCACTACTGTCAATAAAATGTACAATTGTCTTCATTGGTAAAACATTTAATGATATTTAGACTTATTGCAGAGAACAAGGCAAGTGTTCCTACAAGGCATGATGTGTACCTAGAAAACCGACCTGCAGAACATGACATGTCAGTGTTGACATCGGAAGATATATATATATATATATATATATATATTATAGCCAGATAGTTTGCTAGCACTATTTATATTGTGTAATTTTGTTATGTGAAACAGACTCTATAATGCCCACAATTTCCGGTGTTATTGGTAGTAAATTGCTGTATGTTTAGGTATGTTGCTGTTATGAGCAGAGTCAAGTGCAGAGAATAAAAAAAATAAATATTAATGTTATTAACAATATTGAAAGAACAAAAGAACATATTGTGATAAACCACTACAGAAGGACGCAGTCTTGTGAGCCTGTTTTTAACCTTTTCATCTGTAATTTGTAATAAATGCTTTTACTCAACAGGAGGTGTTTCTGGTCTTGCACAAATACAGTTATAATATCAGCTTTGATGTTAATGGTTGTGATTCCATTGAACACTAAAACCTAGCGGTTTAGGAAAGTTAAGCAGCGGGGAAGTATATATTTTCCTCTATCAATATTTTATACAGTATTCAGAGAGAATAAAGGGAATAAAAATATAAATGTACATCTGATCCTGTTGGGTCCTACAGGGGCCTGTATGGAATGTCAGCACTGAAAGTGATAGGACATACCCCACTGTTAGAGAAAATATACTGAGCTGTGGCTGTCAAGATGAAATTGATTAATTTCTTTCACTGCTACCCCCCAGGAGCTGTGTGTATAATATATGAGCATTTGAGCATAAAATAACTTAAGATCTAGCACTCTGCAAAGTACTATGGAAAACATCACATATTAAGATCATTCTTTCCATAACGCAAAACATTAGCTTTCATACACAGAATAAAACAAAACGCATGGTACCCTAATCCAGGTTGTTGCATACAATCCGAATGAAAGTATTCCACTACTAAAGCAAGTGTGCATACTGTACATCTGTAGTTACCAACTTGAGCTTATTCACGAAAGGAAGAGTTGATAGGAGAATTTGCAGGTATACTACAGTATCCAACATGAAGAGCCAACTCTAGCACATATTAGTAAGTATTATATATTGACTAAATTACCGTGCCACCGAAAGGGGGGAGGATTGTTTACTCTACAATTAGTCATGCAATAAAAGTGAGTCCACACATGGTCCTCTGCTCATTGTGCCTAGAGGGAAACAAACCACACAGATTTTTAACAGTGCGAATACAATGACACAGCCCATTAAGCATATAACACAACATGCAAATATATTTAATATTTCTGCTTAATGTAGGAAGGACACATTGAAAGTAAAAAGGTTTTATTCTGAAATCTGCTTGCAACTGTTTATTTAAATACCTTCCCAAATGCAATAGAAAATTCCTATTAAACACATTTTATTGAATGCCTCTTCTGCTTACTACATTTGGTTTTTGTTGCTATTCTCTCCTGACCTCTGCTGGTGTAATTTCAATATACAAGTATGAAACTATGACCAAAGAAAAATGTCAATTTTCTAAATTGCTTTTTTGCAATTTGAATTTTTTATGGGATAGATTGTTTAAATTGAATGGGCTATTTTAACTCGTGGGCCATATAATACTGAGTTTCTGTAGGCTGAAAGCCTCTCCTTTCTTTTCAGTAATTCCTTATATCAACCTTTACACACTCTATAGAACTCAACTTGCTTCTATAGAAGTAGGGCAATAACTGAACAGAAGAGGAAAATAGCTTACTTAAGAACAGACAAGGTTGTTGCATATATCTCTTCCATACTGGTCCCATTAAAACCAATAACCTCACACATACATTTCAGCTTTATTGCTGAGATGTAGAGATACTTCTCTGCAAAAGAGAGAAAGCAGAAGGGGACTAAAACAAGATCATCCTACTAAGAAAGGATAAACAAAAACAGAGGGGGTCATCCTAATGACTACAGGCCTAATAGAAAAAATGTTAACCACTTATATCCCTTTTTCTAAAGTCAGTGCAGGACAAGCAGGATGTTCCAACGCCTCACATGCATAACTAAAAGAAGGTGATACAGGTAGGATAAGCAGCCAAAGTGTGCCTTAAAGTTTTTTTGTGAACGTGTGCTGCCCCATATAATTTGATGAACTCTGACGGGCAAGGTTCAAAGAAGGAGCACTTAATGTACTTAATGTTTCTCTGGTGGTAGAGGAGGTTAGTACAGATAATATAATTGTTCTCCAAAAGGTCCTGATGGTTTTAAAAATTGATAAGTCACTGTAGAATGTGCGTAAAAATAGCCTTTAACTCCAATACATTGATGTGAAGGAATTGTTCTTGATCCAGTCTCATTCTCAACATCAAAAAGGGGCAACATTAACCCCTTCAGTCCGAGAACTACAGTATTTTGACCTTTTTTTTGCCATGGGGCTTTCTTTTTGATACCATAGTTACATAACTATCCATTTAGTAAAAAACTAGAGAAAAATGTATTTTCTTTGTATCCTTACAAAATCAGTTATTCCAGAATTCCCCCAAAAAAAACTTTACAAGCAGTTAACATGGCAGGGGGAAAATTCAACCAAACTAGTTCAGCTGCATCTCCGGGCCTGGGTGGAGCCACTAGATATGCAGATTTTGGCGGTGGCAATAAAAATTTCAAATGAGCCGAAGTGGAGAAGGGTTCCATCTGAACAGCAGTTAAACATAGGTCACTTGGTCTTAACAGATAGGCGAGTTACATTAGGAAGGGACAGGCGATGGTCCCTGTTGCCCTCGGCCAATCAAATCAATCTGCGACTGTAAAGAGACACGAGAGCTGTAGGATAAGTTGGAGGCACCCACTTGCAGGGAACCCATCTACCCATCACTATGCATTGTGGTAGAGACAGAGAGCATCAGATCCCCTCGTTCCCGGGCTCCTCCTTGACTTCCTGGCTCATGTCCTGACAAAATGTTGTGTGTTCATCTGAGGTTGTATTTACCAAATATTTAGAACTGCTAAGGAACACGATAGTTATGTCCAGATATGTAAAATCTTAGAATTCAAAGAGGGTGTACTTTTTCATACTACTGTACACTATATGAACAAAAGTATTGGGACACAACACTTAATTAGTGGATTCAGGTGTTTCAATCAGACCCATTCCAATGTGTAGAATCAAACACCTAAACATGCAGTCTGCATTTACAAACATTTGTGAAAAATGGGTCGTTCTGAAGAGCTCAGTAAATTCAAGGATGGTACTGTGATAGGATGCCACCTTCGCAATAAGTCAATTCGGCAGATTTCATCCCTGCTAGATATTCTAAGGTCAACTGTTATTATTGAAAAGTAGAAGCATTTAGTTATAGCAGCCACATAAAGCCACAGAGCAGGGTCAACTAGTACTGAGGTGTATGGTGTGTGTAAGCCGCCAACACTTTGCTGATTCCATAGCTTAAGAGATCAAAACTTCAAATGGAATTACTATCAACACAAAAATGTGTTGGGAGCTTTATGGAATGGAGTCCTGGAAGTGTCCTGGGAAATTCCTTAAAAAAATAATAATTCCAAAATCAGGACACCTGAATTTTTACATTTTGATGGTATTTTCTACCATTTTCCAGCCACCCGGCCATTCAGACAAATATCGGGGGGGGGGGGTTAAATATTCTGAAATGACATTCAGGTGTGTTCCCAAAGGGTGAGGTCCCCGTCACTGTCTGGACCCACCTTTCACCTAAAAGACAGTCACACTGTGCACAAGCCCAGTAGAATGCCTATTTACGTCACCAATATTTATCAATGAAGATGAAGAATAATATATCATAAGATATAAACATAATACAAAATATATTTTGTGTTGCCCATTTATGCCACTAGCCATGTAGACAACTGTCAATCAACTAAACTCTACTCAGGAACTGAACAGTATTTAATAAACTAAAACACACTAGGTGTATACACAGTGAACGGCCTAATTTTATCACAAAATATTTTTTTTTTTAGTGTTGACCAAAACTGTGAGGGTTTTGCCCTAAAATAAGGAAAACATACCTGATGCACTCCCTGTTAGTGGTATAAATACATTAAACATTGGTAATTTAATTATTGGAACAAAATAATTATATCCAGGTTCTTTTCACAAATAATCTACGTAATTGTATATATAGCACTATATTTTATGATCAAGGAGAGAAAAAATACTTTTCTTTGAGTGTTGCTGGAAGAAAAAAATGGACACCTCTCCAAATTGTCATGTTTATATGTTTCAGCTGCACCCATTGCCAACAGGTCTATAAAATCAAGCATGTAGACATGGTGTCTTCATAGGACAAACATCAACAGTAGAATGGGACATACTGAAGAGGTTGGCGACTTTAAATCTGCCATCCGGCAGGCAAAGAGGAAATTCTTTTGAAATAGAATGTAATACAAGACATGAACTAGTATAAATCTATTGATTACCAATTCTTGTTTCTCCCCGTTGTTACAGATATCCACAAATCCAATTCAGTTGAAGATATTTACCACTGCAGCTGTCCCCATATATCTTTTTTCAATGTAATATTATGATTATACTTTGATGACTTTTAATTGGGGCATAGTGCTGTGTGTGATACCTCTGTCGTAGCTATGTATTAAATTATCCTAATTGATATGAAGGGTTTTTTTTCTGAAATGTTTGACGTTGTTTATTGTATTTAGTGCTTATGATTACTTCATACGTCCACTAGATGTCACTAGTACCACATTTTTATATACATCCATGCACCTTTATATTTTTGTAACTGGTCTTTTGATACCTTATACAAATTAATATGACACTTTTCTATTTTCGTAAGGCACCGCTGTTACATTTGTTTTGCTGTGGTCAGTGATATAGAATTGCACACATGTATCCTATTGCAGAGCGTCTTTTGAGTTTTTAGTTAAACGTTTAAATCTGGCATAGTCACAGGATGCCTCAAGTCAGTTTGTGAAATGTGTGCCCTGCTAGATATGCCCCAGTCTGCTGTAAGTGCTATAATCGTGAAGTGGAAGTGTCTACAAGTTACAGCTCAGCCACAAAGTAGTATACCTTGCGCATTAACCTCTTGACAATTGACGGGCATGTCAGTGCCTTTCACATCATGACTTTAAGGGGTGTAGAAAGCGATCAACAATAGAGTATGGCGCGAGGCTGTCTGGGCAGGTTATTGTTGTGTTAATGTAATTATATTCCTTTCATTGTTAGAGTGGTGTATAAAAGGCTGTGTGTTTCTCAATAAACTGTTGTTCACCTGGACATTAGTCTCGTCTAATGCTTCAGGGACCCACTTATTGTCCTTTTCAGGACAATTACTCCACTGTAACTGGCTATTTCGCAGCGGGCTACAGTGGTACTACACCGAGGATACAGAGACGGTTCTCGACCCCTCCCTCATAGTATCGTCTAGTGCTGGAAGCGGTTTTGGGAGGATGCAACGAACAGCTGATGGGTGTACCCAGTCGGGGTACAGGGCATCCTGTCATAGAGATGACCTTTAAAAAGGGGTCTCTCCAGTCAATGGAGCCCAGCTTTCTGATCACAATGTGATTATTAAAATAATTTAAAAAATAATTCTCCACTGATTCTCACCATCAGGGGAACCTCCCAGTTCCAAAAAATGTAAATAAAAAAAGGCCAAAAAATATATAAATATTGTTATGAGCAAGTCCTAAAATTATTTCTGTATCTTCAAACAATTCTCACAGGGGGGCAGAATGACCACATGTCCCAAATGCCGCCTTTTAGCCCCCAAACTGCTTTGACAACCCTCTCTAATGCTTTGGAAATTCTTTTGTACCCTTTGCCTGACATATCTTTCAACAAGACCCCTCTGATGCTATGGAAGCTCTCCTTTGCTCTGAGGTGCAACTAAGCAAATGTCAGGTAAATCCTACTAGAACAGCTGAACTTTATTTGTGATTAATCAGTCACTTTAAATGGCAGGTGTGTAATGACTTCTACTTAACATGAGTTTAAAGGTGATTGGTTAATTCTGAAAACAGCCACAGCCCCATTTATGCAGCCAGGTTATTGTGAGTTTTGTCCCCCCCCCCCCCCCCCCCCCCCGAGATTTCAGCTTGTTTTTGCAATTTAATTGTTCACGTTATAGGTCACATTAAAGGTGGAAAAAGTTCTGACATGACTTATCTTTGTCTTATTCTTTAACATCACAAGAACCAGGCATTTTAACAGGGGCACATAGACTTTTTATATCCACTGTGATGGTCATGTTTCATTTAATCACAAAACTGAAATAGCACCTTTAATATATTAACTACTATTATAATTATAAACAGATTTTGGATGACCCAAAATATATCTAGCAAAATAAATATTTTAAAAGTGAAAAATTAAAAAATAAAAGTATAAAAAAGAGCCCAATTCCCAGTATCACTACCACTAATAAAATCGTATTGTATAGTCTCCAAAACATATGCACTCCAGTATTACACAAATGCATTCCACCAATGACATCAAACCCATGGAATAACTCCAAAGCAAAATTACCAATTTTCCCTTTCTATGTTTTGGCGTTTATAAATGATACCTTGTGTATAGTTTTAAAGGTAAGCTCCTCATAAAACGTAGCTACACTGGACATGGAAAAAAGTAAACTATTGTTAAAGTAAAATAAAAAGATAATTCTAAACCACTGCCACGAAAGGGCTAACATACTAAACTGGACATTGATTCCTCTCTACAAACACCGGAGGCAATTACATGTTTACTTTCATTAATATAATTTTCTAATCCCGTTTTCTCTTTACGTCTCCACTATCTAATACGCGGCTATGAGGAAACCGTCAACAACCTAGCAAACGCGGGTTAGAGGCGGGAAACATGACGTCGTCTACACACATTATAGCCGCGCCGCTTCCCCCGCCGTCAGTTACGTTTATAACATTTTACGCGCATGCGCAGGGGGGTTTGAGAAATAAGAAAGCGCCTTCTGAGAAATAATACTACAACAAATGTAAAGATCTGCACTCTCCAGCTGTCGGTAAGTGAGTGAATATTTTATATATTTTTAAAAAAATACTATATTTGTTTTTTTGGAGGGGGTTTGCAGAAGCTTGTATTAGGTGCGTTACGTATGGCAACCAACGCATCCTAGTTACACAGCTAGCCATGGCAAGAAGTAGACAGTACTACAAAATCAGCTGCAACTTTATACTTCAATGCCATGCATTCTATTAATACAGTGAAAATCTGTCATTCAAAAGAAGAGCCGGCCACACTGCGGAAGATGCAAATGCATTCTAGATTTATTGTTTTCAGAGCACAATTTAAAAGCAAACCTGTACAAAAAGAATGTTGTTATTTTAGCAACTACATGCTTGAATCTCTTAGAGTTTGAGAAGCGCCCTCCTTTTGCTTCTGTAAGTCTAAATTGTCAGGTTCTACTTCATTGTCAGGAGAGATGTCCTGTCTACCTGTTGTACAGCACTGCAGAATAGGATGGTGCTATATGAATGAATAAATCATACTTTGGGATATAGGACGGGCGATTTCTAGGACATATTGGCCATGGGTTTAAAAGGTTAAATATAACATGTTCTATATACAATAATTTATGATGGCAAAATCTCTAGTAAATATATATATAAGAAGTTATAATTAGCAGAATGTTGTTGGTGCCAGTGCGGTAGAGCGGCTTACCCCTTTATGGTTTCCTCTGTGTGCGCTCATTTGCATAGCGCTCTAGTACAATAAAGGACTTTGGGCTTGCGTGATGTATAATTGAAAAGTTTTGCATTGGTTTGTGACAGATACGCTTTAAGCTTCGTAGTTTTATGGACCATGGGTTTGTCCACCAATTAATGCAATGGCGTAGTTAATATAATGTACAGATGTGCATAAACCATAGAATAGTTAATATAATGTACAGATGTGCATATACTGTAGAATATTTAAAATATAGTAAGGGAAAGCACTCCACAAATAAGCATGAAAAAAAAAATGACGTATGACGTATACACAAAAAATTATATATAATAAAGGAGACTACAATGTTTGCTTCCACAACTCAATGGAAGAAATCATAGAAAAAATGCATGCTTTACCCCGATCAATAAGTGTTTAAAAAAATATAATCAAAATAATAAATGCATGCAAAAAAAGTTTACAGGCCCAAAGAATACTTAAAATTGTATATGGTTCAATGTCCCAAACTATAGTCCAGATATCAATACAGCGGTAATATTATTGAAAATTAAACCGTGTAACACGATCTCCACAGTCTCATCAATTAAGGATAGGAGTTAAATATGGTTAAAATGCAAGTTAAATGGATAAAGCCACAATCTCTTCAGTTGGCAAAATATTGTTGCATGTCTTCCAAATGATTGTTCTTCAAGACACTCTGCACTTAACTATAAAAGTCTTCCTTGGCACTAGTAAAGTAGTGTGGATGCAATCCTGTTTGCTGTTGCATGTGGCATCAAGCTCTCCTGGGTTGCACGCAAGGTAATCTCTCTCGGTCCTCGGAAGGAAGATTTTATGAATTTTACAATGTACAGCAAATGCGGAGTGTCTTGAAGGGCCATCATTTGGAAACACATATTTTGCCAAGTGGTGACATTTTACATGGGTTTTTTTTGTTTGTTTTTTCTTTTGCAACATATAACTTTCCACAAACTCACGTTATCTGTTTGTAACACTTCTACAAAAAGAAGGAATGTGGTGAGTTATAAAACAATTTGATTAGGTCAGGGATTTGGATTTGGAAGGCCTTAGAAGAAGAAAAATTTACAATATGGGTTCAGAGTCAAACATTTGCTCCTCCATATTGTTTTACCCATAGCTCATTTGCTTCTTTCATAATCCCTATCTGGTTCTTAAAACAAGACCAGTCAGGTATAGTTTTACATGTTTACTCTCTGGTTTATAGTGGGTGGAAACATTGTTGTCTCCTTTATTATGATATGCTTTATATCCCATGCTTATTTGGAGAGTGTATTCCCTTTTTGTATTTTTTTATTATTGTGTGTGTGGCTGATATTGAGAAGAGCCTCTGAGTGCTGTAAAAGAAATGCATTTTTAGTAATCATAAAACACCTGAGGAAGAAGCCAAAGTCCCACAGTTCCCCTCTTCTTCAGTGGTCCGATGATTCTTTGTACTGATTGGCTTTTTGAAACAGCCAATCAGATGCAGGAAACTTCTCCAGTTGAATCTGAACAGACCCCCCCCTCCATTGTTTGTAGTGCCAGCGCTGGAGTTGAAAATAGCTGAGGACTGGGGAAAGATGCAAATGCACATGGCAATGAATATTGAAAGGGACCATACAGCTACCATATGCATTACAGTACATTAGGGTATTTTCCACATATACACGAATTGCATCAGTTGAAATCTATGGCTTTTTGGGGGGGGGGTTGTGTTTATGAATACAATGTATTTGATCTTCATTCTGTTTGTACCATTGTATTACTTTGTTGGGTTTCGTTACCCTTATCCCGTTTACAGTTATTGATTTTATTAAACAGATTTGCATTTGATTTATTTCAGGATTTGATTTGATTTATTTCAGGATAACGTAAATGTATATTATGTTTATTTTGTTAGCTCAAAGAAAACAGAGCAGTAAAATGGCTCATCGGATGTCCAAAGAGGAGCTGGATGAGCAGTTTGAACAGTTTTTGAAAGAGGTAATGTTTTCTCCCATATGCAATTACTTCTTTCTGTTTTTTCTTCTTCGGTAGGCTTTGGTATAAGATCATTTTTTTCATGTATGAACTTCCTTACAACCGTGAAAAATAGAGAATAAGAAATGTTGTATATATTTAGATGGGATATTCCATTTTTTTATACAAGTTCTAGAAAAAGATGCACAGTCATGTGCAAGGTGAGTGACTTGTCACGATAATAAATAACCAAGTGGTATAATAAGGTACAAACATAATAATATTTTTATAGGTACTTTAGAACCACAAATGCTTTTAAATAAACAATATGCCTTTGGAATCCACTTATGAGTTCTTTTTATGTTGAAGAGGGGTAATGATGGCACAGGCAAGTTGTTTGGGCCAAATATAGCACATATAAGCTGTTTATTTCATTGATATTTCATATCATAGTAATTTGTGAAATGCTCCTTTTAGGTGCAATAATAGTGTAGTATAGAGTGGGATATTTTCTATCCAGTGTATGTCAAGATTTTCACCAGCAGAGTGTGCTGCAGTCATTTGGTAATGCAAGTCTGATAAATAGACTTCCTGATACCTGTAAATGACATTTGTTTGGGGTTTTCTGTAATTCCTATTATGTGGGTGACTATATTTATATAGCAACAGTCACTGCATTATGATTTACAATGTAAGGGGGGTGAGTTTCATCAGTATGAAGAGAGTCTATGGATATGACAAAGATTCCCTTTTTATCTTTTACTAAACATTCAATGCTTTAGAGTTGGACAAGGAGTGAGCTTTTGTTGTAATTCTGTTACCTCCGGGAGAGCATCTGAGAGGTCAGGAACTGATGTTTGATGAGAAGGCCTGGCTCACAATCTTTGTTCCATTTCATCCCAAAGGGTTCAGGTCAGGGCTCTGTGTGGGTCAGTCAAGTTCTTCCACACCAAACTCATCCAAACATGTCTTTATGGACCTTGCTTATTGACAGCACAGTTTTATGTGCTGATATTAATGCCGGTGGAAGTTTGGAACTCTCTTAACAATGGAATCACTTACAGTTGACCAGGGCATATCTAGCAGGGCAAATATTTGACAAACTGAAATATATATATATATATATTTATGACATTTTCTATTTAATACATTATTCCACTTTTATGTATAGTCTCTTTCAGATGATTCATATGAAAGTTCGAGAAAATCTAGTATTCTTGAAAATATTGGAAAGCCTAAGACTAACAAACTCAAGAAAAAAGATAATATCCCATGGTGGTCAAATGGAGATGACTCTGATGATGGTGGTAAGTGCAAATAAATGCAGAATTCTTAGGGCAGTGGTTTCCAACGCCATCCTCAAGGCACACTGAAAAGACAGGTTTTACTAATCACCACATTATATCCCAATAAGGAAGATCATAATACCTGGAGTGTTTGTGTGCTTTGAGTCCTACTATTCTAAGGTTCCATTCTGTAAAACAAGAAAGTGATGTTCATGGAGTTGCCTGTTTTTTGTATTCTGTAGCTTATTTCTTTGTGTGGCATTGTAATGCTATCCAATTTATATACAGACAATTTATATACAGTGATTTTATATATGGAAATCACATTTGTTCTGTAGCTAAGTGCTTAACTGAGTCTATGGATCTGTGTGTGTGTGTATATATATATATATATATATATATATATATATAACTAATTAGGAGCACTTTCTGCACATGCACATCTGAAGGTGATGGCTGAAATGCTCATTTAACTATAGAGGTCTGTACAACGAGACAGGGGTAGGCATTATTCTTAATTCCTGTTGCTTCTATTACTGCAAATATTCCCGTTATTATTTACAAATTAAGGGATGACTGCCAACTGGAATATCATCGAATGGAGAAAGTCTATCTTAACCCCTTAACGACAATCCACGTACATGTACGGGGTGACGTTGGAATGTGTTAGTGACAATGCCCGTACGTGTACGTGGTAGCGTTATTTGCCAGGCTGTCCAGGCAAACAAAAAAAATTGCTGAGATCGGTGGTTTAAACAGACCAGTGATGCAAAACATTTATCCCTGATTTATGTCCATAGGTACTGGTTTTATTGTAGCTTTGTGGAAGGGGTCTGTTGATTCACCAACTGTATTTCATGTAAAGGAAATTGGAAAGGTTTGGGAAACTTTTAACTGCACTAGTTTTGTAAAATGCTATTGGGAAACCTTTTCAGAGTGTTTAAGACCTGTTGATCCAAAGTGATACTAGGCCACTGTGGGGGATTCAGACGCCCAGTTTTAAATGGAAATTAAGGTTAATATGTACCTACCTAATGAAAAACTGAAGTGTGATGGTCATCTGGTGCCCATGCTTCTTCCGAGCTTTTGTTGTTTGGCATTCCATTTCTTCCCCCCATTCTTTGGACTGGTCTCGGTATATACAAAAGGAGCTTATGAAGGATGTATACCTCTGACCGGGACAGCCAAGAATGGGAATCCAACTTTCCTGGCCTTCCAAAAATTTTAGGTTGAAACACCTTCTTTATGGAATGCTCCATGTTATCCAGATAACATATAATGGCTTCTGCGGTTTTCCCTAAAAGTCATTAACTGATTGGCTGTGTCTCTCTGCTATTAGATCAGAATTTGTATTGCCTAGAAGGTATGTTGCTCTTTGAATCCAATACCTTATAATATTTTGACATTAACACTCAACTTGGAGAATGATTATTTTAATGTAAAATCAAAAACTTTAGCAAACTAATTAATAACGTCCAATAATTTGTCTTGACCCATATTTAAGGACTGGTCAGTGTCCTTTCTCAGAACCTTCACAGTTATCTTGACATAGGGAGTAGTTGGGTCTAACTTCTAGGGGTGTTACAAATCTTATCTGGCAATGGTGGCAGTGGGCATTCAGCTTTTAGGTTTTTTCAAGTGTTTTATGCATCCACATATCAATAAACTTCCTGACACGATGTACAGGCACCCATTCAGATGATCTTGGGTGTACCAAACAAGATGTGTGTGAAACTTTAGACCAGGAATGCGGTTGGTTTGAGGCTGGGGGAGGCAAGGGACCACATACCATTTGAGGGTCTGATATAATACGCACATTTTAAGTTGAGGAAAAAGCCATGGACAATGACTTTGTAATAGTGTCCAACATGCTGTACTTAGCAGACATAAAAGTCTTAGAGAGGTATCCATCATAGCCTAGAACTGTTCCTACTTAATAGTCTCAGGGCAAGAAACAGAGTTGTTGAACTTGTCTTTTTTTAGATATGCTGGGCCTTAATAATGCATAAATCTGTGGGGAGCTTTTTAAGAAATATCCCACACTACCTATGCATTATGCAAGGACAACTCAGCTCTTCTTACACAAGAAGCTCACTAGCAAACTCCAAACACAACTCCCAGTGGCACTATACTAAGAATGATAAACATTGAGCTATAGCTCAAAATAATAATGAGTCTGCCGTAGCTCTTACATCCATGTGCCATTTTATGTCAATCGAATCCTCTATGGATTTGGGGGGTTTTAAATTGGGTTAAGATAGTCTGGTGTTCTGTATTTTAGTGAATTACACTGTTATTACTACATTGGCTTCACTTTATGAAGTCTTTATAAGAGCTGCAAAGATGGCTTTTTAGCAATGCACGTTACATTCTCAATTAATTGCCATTATTTCCTTCACATTCATCTGTCATTTGTTTAATCATTAGTAGTTTCCAGATTGCTCTAATGTGTTACAAGTAAATGGCCTCTTTGGTAATTCATTACCAACTGTAAAATAACCTTAGTGATCTTTCCTGACAAAAGAGATAACCAAGAGGAAATTGGTATTTCTCTCCTTTATGTAGCCAAAGAGCAACATAGTTGTGTTGTAATGACCTGCAGGGCTAAGCTCAGCTGTGTGGTTGAATTGTAAGTAGCTCATAATTGCCCCTTAAACATCACAGTGTCAGGTACATTTTCTGTGATCCAAGGTAATTGGAATATCTGGGACTTAATTATACTTATATTAGATACCTTGCAATCTTAAATCGCATGAATTCAATCAACCATTGTGACAAGTTGTTAAAAAAGAGTTGGTGTCATAGTGACTTTTTGACCACTCTTGGGTAATAGTTTAACCCTTAGACTGCCCAGCACTTATAAGCAGTTTAGAAAAAAATGGCTGAAGTGTCATGCTATCATCCTCAGTGCTGGGTGCTGATGCCTGTGGAATAAGACTGCTAAATAAACATTCACTTCTTGTGTGTAGACTCATTCACTTCTATTACACCCCCGCACATTACTTCTAAAATGGAACATGTTAATAAAACTATAAACACAAGATAAAATAGTTTATATTATATTTTAATATCATATACATATATTTCCTTCCTCTATGAATCTGTTATCTGTATTTATCTTTTTCTTTAAAACTAATGGCTCTACGAATAATAATGTTAACATTTATAGAGCTGATTTGCTCTCTCTGCTGGATTTCAGTGTTTTATTATTCTTTATTGAAATAATAATTTGCTACTTTCCTTAATATATACAAAGCCATGCACTAATCTTTGACTCTCCTTCAAAATTCTTTTGTTCAGTGATGTTCTCTCTCTTCTTCTTTAAGATCCTCATCCAAGATATATAAAACAGAAGAAGCAACAAATTACTGCTTCAGTTGCTAATGCTTACTCAGAAGGGGATGGTGGGAAGATACTAACAAGCTGTTATCCTGGTATATGACCTCTTTGTGAAAATATGTCGTTTTATCCCACTAGATAGCTTTTCCCAATATGTTAAAAGTTAGATATAAAGCTTGTATATACTAATTACAATTTCCATATACCAGTTTTAACTACTTAAAAATATGTTTAATACTACTATCCTACTCCATTTGGTAGCTAAACAACAAAACATATATTGCAGCACTCGTGGATCTGAAAAGTGGAGGGTTTTTTATGTAGATTTGAAATATCATACCCATTGAAATAAGTAAAGCATTATGTAAATGACTGGTGATATATATGCACTTAATGGATAAATGTACGGGGACACCTGACCATTACACTCTAAATGCATAGACATTAATAAGTACGGTAGTTGACCCCCCCCCCTGCAGCTATAACGGCTTCCACTCTTCTGGTAAGGCTTTACACAAGAGTTTGGAGGGTGTCTGTGGGAATTTTTGCCCATTCACCCAGTAGAGCATTTGTAAGGTCAGACACTGATGTTTGGACAAGAAGGCCTGACTCGCAATCTCCATTCCAGTTCATCCCAAAGGTATTAGATGAGGTTGAGACCAGGGCTCTGTGCAGGCCAGTCAAGTTCTTCCACACCAAACTCATCTAACCGTGTCTTTGTGGACTTTGCTTTGTGAACTAGGGTACACTCATGCTGGAATAGTTGTCCAAAATGGTTAGATATCCCAATATTTTTGTCCATATAGTGTATATTTTATAAACACACCACCGTTCATAAGTTTGGGTCCACTTAGAAATGTCCATTAAAATAACATCAAAGGGATCATAAATACAGTGTAGACATTGTTAAGGTTGTAAATGACTATTGTAGCTGGAAACAGATGATTTATTTATGGAATATCTTCATAGATTTACAAAGACCCTTTATCAACAACCATCCCTTCTTTGTTCCAATGGCACGTTCAGTAGTTTATTCAAGTTTCAATTTAAATGCTAATTGGTCATTTAGAAAACCATTTTGCAATTATGTTAGCAACTGGAAATGTTCTTGTTTTCCCGGGAGTGACCCCAAACTCTTGAGCAGGGTGTTTGCAGTCCGTTTTCTATATAATCTGTACACACATATATAATAGTCTTTTTTTTGTTTCTTGCTTGCACCTTTTCCATTATTCCTCCCTCCTTCTCAACCTAACCCAATGTAGTAGAAAAAAAAACTAGTAAGTCTCTCAGCAGGGTACTCGGTAAGTTCCAGGAACTGGACCGCTATCACAGATCAAAAAGCTCACGGTGTTTACACCCACAAGATGATCCAAGCACCTCAGACAGCTCAGAAAGCCCTGATGGTAATTGATCTGTTATTGTTTTGATGTGGAACATATTCTGGATTTATAAAATCTGTTATTTTAGAACAGGGATGGGGGACGTATTTTGGTCTGGCCTGAGGGGCAAAAGGGGCAGCAACCGCAACAGGCCCACCACTCTAGGGAGCCAAAGCAACCCCCGCAATCTCTTCTGCAGGGGCAACGTCTCTTGTACCGCTGAAACCCAGCGGAGTCACGTTAGGTTATGTCACATTACCCTAATGCATTCCCCTGGGCAGTAAAAGTTGCTCGCACAGAGTGGAAGCAGTGGGCCTGTCTGCGAGCAGCACAGAGAGATCTGCAGTTCAGGTAAGGTGGTGGGTGTATGAACAAGTATGCATGATCGAGGGAATGAATATCTGTTAATGAGTGAATTAGTGAATTAATGTGTGTGATAGCATGGATGGGTGCTAGGCAAGTCCTTTGGATGCAATCTGGGTGCCACGGCTGACATGATACTAAGGGGGTGGGGGCTGGCTGGGTGCAAATAAATACACAATGTGGGGCTGGCTGGGGGCAATACGCAAGGGTGTGGGGGCATATATTCACATGGCGGTGCTGCTTGGGGGCATCACATAAATGAATACTAAAGGGGGCAGGGTGGTGGGATAAATATACAGTGTGGGGCTAATTTTTAAGTTGATTTCTGTTTTAGAAGTATCTACAGATTGGTTATACATTAGAGAAAAATGCACTCTGTTCTCGATTCCTGTTTTATTTGTTTCCTGCAGTGTACAGTTCAGAAGTGCTTGGATTTGGTTTAGACAGAGATTTTGTGTATTTTAACCCCTGACTATCACACTCAATAATTAACTTGAATTAGGTCCAAACCTGGCAGCTTCATTCCTATCATGTTTGGTTTAATTGAGAGCAGAAAGGAGAGACAAAAATAGAAATTGCTCTAGTGCCAACACACACAGCCACCTTTGAATTGTGTGGTATAATGAAAATGTAGATTCTTCTTTAACAAAATAAAACATTAAGTTAAAAAAAGCATAGGGAGGTTATTCCAGGTTTGTGACACTTTCATTTATTTGTGAATGTTCCCTAATAACATTGAAAAGGTTTACACATTACTAATGTTCTGGTATTTCATGTGCAATGCCATGTAGCGGGAATTCATTGAGCATGAATGGGCTGTGATGAATGCACTTTGCAGTGTTTAATTTACTTGTGGCAGATTATACATTTAATGCAGTTGTTTATTTTCACTTTCC
>VKOC01048088.1:0-10327 GCA_009364415.1 Spea multiplicata | reverse complement strand
ACAACATCCACGGAGCTAAAAGAGAAACCACGAACGAAGAACCAATAACGAAACAAAACATAAAACAAAAAACTTGAAAACATGAGCATATATATTGACTCAGGATGCCTAGGCATCGAATAATGAGCCGATTGACCTAGAAGAAGGTCAAGAACCATTACTTCAACCCCAAGACAGGGCAAAGCAAGTAGGCTCCGGGGGGTGGATTGATAGAGCGATATTTACACTAGGAGATGCGCTGAACACCGAGGAAAGGTGTGAGAGCGCAGCGCAACAAGCCCTTGAGTTATGAACCAGATGTCGGGTGCCGGTTGCGGCATATAGAACAACGTATGCTGTATGGGAAACCAGGGCATAGCAAAACAAAGAGGTAAATAAAATAATATAATATAAGCGAGGTCCCAAGGCCAGGGATCGAGCAATCCAAAAGAGAGACATCTCGGGAGAGCATTAAGAACTAGCAAAGTTCCCATAGTTAAGAGCACGAAAAATAAAACGGCGCGATGAACAAAACAAAATATAGTAATCGAGAACTATAAGGTACCAGTCCCGTGTGTATACTGCAGGGATTCAATCCAGGACGGACAGCTGAAGAGACAGGTCAGTATAACTCCGCAGGTAAATGCTGGTCGACGATGAAAGTAAAATAAACAGCGCGGGCGAACTTAAATGCTGAGATCCATCACGGCATATCGCGGGCTGTGGTCGTTTTTTCCTCTGGGGCCTCGGGGACCAGTCCTTCGACGGATCCGACAAAAAGGTAGGAGCAACGAAAGAGGATTCCCAATCAGAGACAGCACAAGGTGGAAGACCTAGGGCCTCCAGGAACGCCGGGACATCATCCACCTGTCGAACCACGTACGTGGAAGTACCTCTATGGACGATGAGCGCAAAAGGGAATCCCCACTGGTATGGTATCCCCGCTTCCCGAAGAGCTTGAGTGACCGGTCGCAGGAGGCGACGAGCTTGTAGTGTCAGTGGCGAGAGGTCCTGAAAAATAGTTATGGAGTGTGACTCCCATGATAAAGAGGCAGTATCCCTGTAGCGTCGCGAAATCTCTTCTTTAAGAGGGTAATTCTGTATGCAGCAAATTACATCTCGAGGTGGAGCGGATCCCGTCGGTTTCTGCCGAAGCGCTCTATGCGCTCTATCGAACTCAATGGCCGTGTCCACGGGACGATGTAAGATTTTGTTGAATATCTCCCAAAGGGTGGGTATTAGATCAGTATGGGGCACCGACTCCGGGATACCCCTCACACGGAGATTGTGGCGACGGCCACGATTATCTAAATCTTCCAATTTCCTTGTGAGAATCTTGAGAGCAGAAGATTGGTCTTTCAGTTGAGTTGTAAGCATGTCAACTGTTTTACAAATCTTAGGTTGTTCGTCCTCGAGTAATGCCACGCGGTCGCCAATATGGCGGATGTCATTCTGTATCTCCGCCAGACTCACGTGAATCCCTTGCGTAGCTCGGGCTATAATATCGGCGATATCATCTTTTGTAGGCAAGGAGTCGAGTTTTTCCTGCCAGAGTGGATTCAAGGGCCGAGAGAGTGGTGGATGCGTGTCCCGAGAGTCTTCTACATCCGCGTCGCTAGCAGCACTAGCCGGGGAAGATGGCGGCCGAAGAGGCGAGTCGCGGGATTCATGGTCCGAGGATGCCGCAAAATAGGATCGGACCGAGGTATGTGAGGCTTTTTCCCTAGAGCCCGAGGGCTTAGGGGTGTTATTGGGGCGATTGGTTTTGCCCATAATGAGACGGAACCAGCAGACTGATGCGTATAATCGGGCCTGAAGCGCTGGAGCTCCGGGTTTAAGCGTCCATCTTGGTCGACGGGTAGCCACGCCCCCCGGAAATATCTATATTTTAGAGTTGTTTCATACAATAGAGCAGAGAGGTACATTTGAGCCCATAAATGACCCTGACTTTCTAGTGCTTTTGCTGCATTTATTGAAGGTTCAATAATGTGATTTCTGACCTTTCATTAAAACACCAGGGACAAGGTTACAGGGAGTGCTGATCCCGGTCATTAAACCGCGGAAAAAGCTGATATGCACCTGTTGGGTTTTGAGATCTCTCCTTCCGAGCAGGAGACGCAGTCAAAGCAGCAGGTGTGCAAAATCAGTCTATAGCCAGGAGGACAATCTTCAGAACATCGAGAGCGAAGAATCTTAAAACCAAGAAATCAGAATTGGAGGAAATATCATTGCCCATTGCCCAATGTTCCCCCCATCGTCCTGCCTTATGATCCTCCCATAAGCACACCTTATGCTTCTGTTGCACATTCTCCTTCATCATCCTGCCTTAATCAGAATACCTTCAGACAATTAGGTATAATAATATAATAATACCTTCATTCCAAGCAACGGAACACACCAGCCCAAAAGGGCTGAAGGCGACCACAACTCCACCAGACATGTAGGTAGGTACCCCTCTCCACCCCACACCTCCAGCACGTCAGATCACCCCCCAGTCCCATCCTGCTGAGTGCCACCGGAGTCCTATACCACATCGTCAGTATTTTATAAGCCGTCTCCTGGTATCGCGAGGCGATAGAACATTTCTGTGCTAGGATGCAGACCGTCTCCCACTGACGATCTGAGTGAGTTTCACCAAGCTCAGTTTCCCACCTACCCATAAACGCTGGAGGTATCAATGAGTCCCTCTCGAGGAGCAGACGGTAAATGATAGAAATCCCTCCCCTAGGGAGGCAGGCTCGCCTTGCAAGTTGTTCGAAAGGAGTTAAGGCTCTAGACAGATGGTGCTTGCCCCGGAGTGCCTTGACGTACCGCACCAACTGGGCACAGCGAAAGCGCTGCATCAAAGCTTCTCGGGCCGTGGGGATCGCCCGCTCAAAAGGCAAGGGGGCCGAACCATTCCATGTCAGGAAGACTTTGGCGTCAGGAGACAACTCTAAGGAAGCAAGGTAACCCCCTTCCAGACCCGGGACAAAGTCGGGATTGCCAGCTATAGGGGTCAGCGGTGACGGATAGGAGGATAGAACGCCAGTAATCCGCCTCCTACGCCAGACCCCCCAATGCAGCCAGAAAGGGGGATCTGGGTATCAGCCTGCTCCACGGCTACCCAAATCTTAGGAACAGGATGATACCGCCACTCGAGGAAGCATAACAAATGAGCGGCACAGTAATAGCCGAAGAAGTCAGGTAGGGAGAGGCCAGCCCTGTCCTTGGGACGCGTAAGTACGGTATAGCTGACTCTGGGGAGGCCGCTCCTCCAGATATATCTAATCACTAACGTGCGCAGATCTGTAAAGAACGACCTCGGGACTGGCACCGGCAAGGTTTGATAAAGATATAAAACCCGTGGGAGGACATTCATCTTTATCACATTAACTCGTCCGTGCCATGAAATGTGAGGGAGGGCCCAGCGGGTGAGATCAGCCTGCAGTTGTTGTAGGAGACTTGGGAAGTTCACCCTGTAAGTCGACGAAAGGTCCCGTGGGAGCCACACTCCCAGGTATTTGATATGGTCTTGACACCATCTATACGGGAAGGAAACACCCACAGCCCGAGACTCCGCAGTGGACAAGGAAACATCCAGAACCTCAGATTTGTCCACATTAATCTTGAAATGGGAGAGGGAGCCTTAAACCCCCAACGCGTCATGGATGTGCGGAAGCGAGACAACCGGATGAGAAACCGAGAAAAGCAGGTCATCCGTGTAAGCGGACACCTTAAGCTCGCGGCCGGAACAGGTTAAGCCATGGATGCTGGAATTATTCCGGATAGCCTGCAAGAAGGGCTCCAAAGAGATAGCGACACCTTCAAGGCCCCTATATAGCACTTGATAAAGATAGCCCTACCATCAGGGTCTCTCCAGATGTCCAGTAAGCGAAACGGCACGGATTTGTGAATAATAATTGCGACTCCTTTAGTCTTGGAGTCCGTGGAACTAGCAAAAAATGCGTGCGCAAAACGTCTATCAATGAGTCGGAACTCGCTGGATGCTTTAAAGTGTGTTTCTTGCAAAAATGCGATGTGCGTCCTGTATGAATGAAGTATGTGAAGTAATTTAGAGCGCTGTTGCGGTTTGTTTAAGCCCCTGACATTGAGGGAAGTAATCTTAATCATATCAGGTACCATGACCAGGACATCCGGAAAGACCCCTGAGACAGAACAACATCCACGGAGCTAAAAGAGAAACCACGAACGAAGAACCAATAACGAAACAAAACATAAAACAAAAAACTTGAAAACATGAGCATATATATTGACTCAGGATGCCTAGGCATCGAATAATGAGCCGATTGACCTAGAAGAAGGTCAAGAACCATTACTTCAACCCCAAGACAGGGCAAAGCAAGTAGGCTCCGGGGGGTGGATTGATAGAGCGATATTTACACTAGGAGATGCGCTGAACACCGAGGAAAGGTGTGAGAGCGCAGCGCAACAAGCCCTTGAGTTATGAACCAGATGTCGGGTGCCGGTTGCGGCATATAGAACAACGTATGCTGTATGGGAAACCAGGGCATAGCAAAACAAAGAGGTAAATAAAATAATATAATATAAGCGAGGTCCCAAGGCCAGGGATCGAGCAATCCAAAAGAGAGACATCTCGGGAGAGCATTAAGAACTAGCAAAGTTCCCATAGTTAAGAGCACGAAAAATAAAACGGCGCGATGAACAAAACAAAATATAGTAATCGAGAACTATAAGGTACCAGTCCCGTGTGTATACTGCAGGGATTCAATCCAGGACGGACAGCTGAAGAGACAGGTCAGTATAACTCCGCAGGTAAATGCTGGTCGACGATGAAAGTAAAATAAACAGCGCGGGCGAACTTAAATGCTGAGATCCATCACGGCATATCGCGGGCTGTGGTCGTTTTTTCCTCTGGGGCCTCGGGGACCAGTCCTTCGACGGATCCGACAAAAAGGTAGGAGCAACGAAAGAGGATTCCCAATCAGAGACAGCACAAGGTGGAAGACCTAGGGCCTCCAGGAACGCCGGGACATCATCCACCTGTCGAACCACGTACGTGGAAGTACCTCTATGGACGATGAGCGCAAAAGGGAATCCCCACTGGTATGGTATCCCCGCTTCCCGAAGAGCTTGAGTGACCGGTCGCAGGAGGCGACGAGCTTGTAGTGTCAGTGGCGAGAGGTCCTGAAAAATAGTTATGGAGTGTGACTCCCATGATAAAGAGGCAGTATCCCTGTAGCGTCGCGAAATCTCTTCTTTAAGAGGGTAATTCTGTATGCAGCAAATTACATCTCGAGGTGGAGCGGATCCCGTCGGTTTCTGCCGAAGCGCTCTATGCGCTCTATCGAACTCAATGGCCGTGTCCACGGGACGATGTAAGATTTTGTTGAATATCTCCCGAAGGGTGGGTATTAGATCAGTATGGGGCACCGACTCCGGGATACCCCTCACACGGAGATTGTGGCGACGGCCACGATTATCTAAATCTTCCAATTTCCTTGTGAGAATCTTGAGAGCAGAAGATTGGTCTTTCAGTTGAGTTGTAAGCATGTCAACTGTTTTACAAATCTTAGGTTGTTCGTCCTCGAGTAATGCCACGCGGTCGCCAATATGGCGGATGTCATTCTGTATCTCCGCCAGACTCACGTGAATCCCTTGCGTAGCTCGGGCTATAATATCGGCGATATCATCTTTTGTAGGCAAGGAGTCGAGTTTTTCCTGCCAGAGTGGATTCAAGGGCCGAGAGAGTGGTGGATGCGTGTCCCGAGAGTCTTCTACATCCGCGTCGCTAGCAGCACTAGCCGGGGAAGATGGCGGCCGAAGAGGCGAGTCGCGGGATTCATGGTCCGAGGATGCCGCAAAATAGGATCGGACCGAGGTATGTGAGGCTTTTTCCCTAGAGCCCGAGGGCTTAGGGGTGTTATTGGGGCGATTGGTTTTGCCCATAATGAGACGGAACCAGCAGACTGATGCGTATAATCGGGCCTGAAGCGCTGGAGCTCCGGGTTTAAGCGTCCATCTTGGTCGACGGGTAGCCACGCCCCCCGGAAATATCTATATTTTAGAGTTGTTTCATACAATAGAGCAGAGAGGTACATTTGAGCCCATAAATGACCCTGACTTTCTAGTGCTTTTGCTGCATTTATTGAAGGTTCAATAATGTGATTTCTGACCTTTCATTAAAACACCAGGGACAAGGTTACAGGGAGTGCTGATCCCGGTCATTAAACCGCGGAAAAAGCTGATATGCACCTGTTGGGTTTTGAGATCTCTCCTTCCGAGCAGGAGATGCAGTCAAAGCAGCAGGTGTGCAAAATCAGTCTATAGCCAGGAGGACAATCTTCAGAACATCGAGAGCGAAGAATCTTAAAACCAAGAAATCAGAATTGGAGGAAATATCATTGCCCAATGTTCCACCCATCGTCCTGCCTTATGATCCTCCCATAAGCACACCTTATGCTTCTGTTGCACATTCTCCTTCATCATCCTGCCTTAATCAGAATACCTTCAGACAATTAGGTATAATAATATAATAATACCTTCATTCCAAGCAACGGAACACACCAGCCCAAAAGGGCTGAAGGCGACCACAACTCCACCAGACATGTAGGTAGGTACCCCTCTCCACCCCACACCTCCAGCACGTCAGATCACCCCCCAGTCCCATCCTGCTGAGTGCCACCGGAGTCCTATACCACATCGTCAGTATTTTATAAGCCGTCTCCTGGTATCGCGAGGCGATAGAACATTTCTGTGCTAGGATGCAGACCGTCTCCCACTGACGATCTGAGTGAGTTTCACCAAGCTCAGTTTCCCACCTACCCATAAACGCTGGAGGTATCAATGAGTCCCTCTCGAGGAGCAGACGGTAAATGATAGAAATCCCTCCCCTAGGGAGGCAGGCTCGCCTTGCAAGTTGTTCGAAAGGAGTTAAGGCTCTAGACAGATGGTGCTTGCCCCGGAGTGCCTTGACGTACCGCACCAACTGGGCACAGCGAAAGCGCTGCATCAAAGCTTCTCGGGCCGTGGGGATCGCCCGCTCAAAAGGCAAGGGGGCCGAACCATTCCATGTCAGGAAGACTTTGGCGTCAGGAGACAACTCTAAGGAAGCAAGGTAACCCCCTTCCAGACCCGGGACAAAGTCGGGATTGCCAGCTATAGGGGTCAGCGGTGACGGATAGGAGGATAGAGCGCCACTAATCTGCCTCCTACGCCAGACCCCCCAATGCAGCCAGAAAGGGGGATCTGGGTATCAGCCTGCTCCACGGCTACCCAAAAGGAACAGGATGATACCGCCACTCGAGGAAGCATAACAAATGAGCGGCACAGTAATAGCCGAAGAAGTCAGGTAGGGAGAGGCCAGCCCTGTCCTTGGGACGCGTAAGTACGGTATAGCTGACTCTGGGGAGGCCGCTCCTCCAGATATATCTAATCACTAACGTGCGCAGATCTGTAAAGAACGACCTCGGGACTGGCACCGGCAAGGTTTGATAAAGATATAAAACCCGTGGGAGGACATTCATCTTTATCACATTAACTCGTCCGTGCCATGAAATGTGAGGGAGGGCCCAGCCGGTGAGATCAGCCTGCAGTTGTTGTAGGAGACTTGGGAAGTTCACCCTGTAAGTCGACGAAAGGTCCCGTGGGAGCCACACTCCCAGGTATTTGATATGGTCTTGACACCATCTATACGGGAAGGAAACACCCACAGCCCGAGACTCCGCAGTGGACAAGGAAACATCCAGAACCTCAGATTTGTCCACATTAATCTTGAAATGGGAGAGGGAGCCTTAAACCCCCAACGCGTCATGGATGTGCGGAAGCGAGACAACCGGATGAGAAACCGAGAAAAGCAGGTCATCCGTGTAAGCGGACACCTTAAGCTCGCGGCCGGAACAGGTTAAGCCATGGATGCTGGAATTATTCCGGATAGCCTGCAAGAAGGGCTCCAAAGAGATAGCGAAAATCAGGGTTGACAAGGGGCACCCTTGGCGGGTGCCATTGTAATGGGGAAGGAGGCTGTGAGGGCCCATTCAGGCGAATACGTGCTGACGGGGCAGAATAAAGAGACATAATCCAATGGAGCCAGGATCGACCAAAGCCCATGACCCGGAGTGTCTGAAACATGAAGTCCCAGGCCACCCTGTCGAACGCCTTCTTCGCGTCCGCAGACAGGAGAAGAATCTTCTGGCCCGTCGACTGGGCTAAGTGTGTGGTATTGAGTGTTAATATACATTTGTATTCTTTTACACTCTACACTATTGTGGTTGTTTTTTCCCTTTTTGTTTTACAAGAGCGCCTCCAAGTGGTTTTTGAGTTTACAATTTGCAACATTTGCAGAGTGTTGTCTTTGGGAAGCTGCTGTAAAAGACAATAGAGGGGTAGTATCATTTGCATAATTATCTTGATTGACTGGCACACACTTTTTATAGTATATTGGTTTTCTACACTTGTTTTTCCGCATGTGTTCAATAATGTTGAATCTAAGGGAAAGGAAAGCCATTCAAGAACTTCAAACTGCCAATGCTTTTACCCTACGCTCCACCGATAAAGGCGGGGCGATTGTTATATTGAATACTTGTGACTACAATAAAGAATGTCTTAGACAACTTCAGGATACAACTACTTATAAAAAAACTAATATAAATAACAATAAGTGTAAAGTAAAGTGCAACTTATAACACACCTCGTGAAAAGACCACTTTAAATTTCCACTCAAATAACAATAAACATAAAAGGTGTAAGCGCACGTGCCCCAATACACAATCTTAGGGTAAATCTGTATATATACTTGCATATATTATGGTTTATATTTTCTAAATCTTTTTATCAATCTCTTTTGTTTCCCTGCAACCCACAAATCCTCCACATCTTGATTTTGATTTTGAAAAAAATATTTTTTCTCTTCCTATGTTTGTTTTTACATAACTTTTAGTTAGCTGGTTTTGTATGCTCTGACCTCCCCTATAAAAAATATGTAAACCCAAATAATCAGATAATTCTTCATCTTGGTTCAACAAAATGTTATACACGATTAATATATGGATAAATACATTTCATTAATTCATATATATATATATATATTGTGACAGTCATGTAGGATTGATGGTGGAAGGGAGGTTTGTTTCTCCTAGATTCCTTTCCTATGTGGAGTAACACCTGAGTCTTCCACCTGCTGGGTGATTGATTAAGTGAATAAGAGGGGGATATAAAAGGGAGGCCAGGAGGGCAGGTAGCTCTCTCTGACTGAGGACACAGAAAGCCTGTCTGTGGAAGAGACCTGTGAGTAAAGGTTGCTGGACATATTATGTTAAGTTGGCAGAGAGAAGCTCTCCAGCTGGTAGTGAGGGACATCCTATGTATAGTAAGTGCCGGACAGGCAAGGTGTTTCTTTTGTTACTGTTATATTTCTTTTGTCCCTGCAACCTTTCTAATAAACCTGACCCTGTGTCAGATTGCACGTATTTACTGCAGTGTGCCTGGTTTGAATGAAGACATTGCTTGTCCCTTGACCTCAGCGAGGGGTGATCCCAGACCTACCTCACAAGATATATATATATATATTGTTTTGGATTTATTATTGAATTTTAATTGTTTCTGTTAGAATTTCCCTTTTTGCCCTTTTCCAAAATGGCTGCCGGATTTTGCCTTCCATAAGAGCCTTTATAATGTGTGATGCCTTTACAATGTGTGATACCCATATTGTACCAATTGGAAGGGACACTCTAGAGGTTACACCAGGACCTAGCAGAAACCAGAGGTTGCGCCGGAAGTGACGGACCGGAAACCAGAAGTGTCCTACCGGAAGTGACACACTGGGAACCGGAAGCCTGTGAAATTGGCACCAAAACCAGTGTTAGGCACATTATAAATATGTAACCAGAGCATAAAGACAATACACTTGAAAAAGACATAGTCAAAACGTGTTGTGTTTTTAAATATACTTTTTATATTTGGGGAAATATAGGTTTTCATACCTAGTTCTCCTTATTTTAATAATAAAAGAATCAAGAAGGAAAAGAACTGCGTGGATCCTTTTACTGCCTGCAGTGGGTTCAGAAGGAAGGCATCCTTTCGTTTACACCCCAAGTGGGCACCCGGAGCTGTTTCTATAGAGCCTGTTCACGGCTCTATCTCATGTGACTTTACTCTATACCCCATTACAATCATTACTGCATTTATGGGTTACACTATGATCTCTCTGTGTCTCAATTTACAGGGCTAAAAGAGAGGTCTAAACCCCATTATATGCAATTATATATACAGATTTACCCTAAGATTGTGTATTGGGGCACCTTTATGTTTATTGTTACTTATTAAAAACTGACTGGCAACCCAACTGGGGAATATAGCTTGCAGCTAGAGAACCTTTGCAAACAGGCAT
>VKOC01048087.1:0-10027 GCA_009364415.1 Spea multiplicata | reverse complement strand
GTGTGTTTCTTGCAAAAATGCGATGTGCGTCCTGTATGAATGAAGTATGTGAAGTAATTTAGAGCGCTGTTGCGGTTTGTTTAAGCCCCTGACATTGAGGGAAGTAATCTTAATCATATCAGGTACCATGACCAGGACATCCGGAAAGACCCCTGAGACAGAACAACATCCACGGAGCTAAAAGAGAAACCACGAACGAAGAACCAATAACGAAACAAAACATAAAACAAAAAACTTGAAAACATGAGCATATATATTGACTCAGGATGCCTAGGCATCGAATAATGAGCCGATTGACCTAGAAGAAGGTCAAGAACCATTACTTCAACCCCAAGACAGGGCAAAGCAAGTAGGCTCCGGGGGGTGGATTGATAGAGCGATATTTACACTAGGAGATGCGCTGAACACCGAGGAAAGGTGTGAGAGCGCAGCGCAACAAGCCCTTGAGTTATGAACCAGATGTCGGGTGCCGGTTGCGGCATATAGAACAACGTATGCTGTATGGGAAACCAGGGCATAGCAAAACAAAGAGGTAAATAAAATAATATAATATAAGCGAGGTCCCAAGGCCAGGGATCGAGCAATCCAAAAGAGAGACATCTCGGGAGAGCATTAAGAACTAGCAAAGTTCCCATAGTTAAGAGCACGAAAAATAAAACGGCGCGATGAACAAAACAAAATATAGTAATCGAGAACTATAAGGTACCAGTCCCGTGTGTATACTGCAGGGATTCAATCCAGGACGGACAGCTGAAGAGACAGGTCAGTATAACTCCGCAGGTAAATGCTGGTCGACGATGAAAGTAAAATAAACAGCGCGGGCGAACTTAAATGCTGAGATCCATCACGGCATATCGCGGGCTGTGGTCGTTTTTTCCTCTGGGGCCTCGGGGACCAGTCCTTCGACGGATCCGACAAAAAGGTAGGAGCAACGAAAGAGGATTCCCAATCAGAGACAGCACAAGGTGGAAGACCTAGGGCCTCCAGGAACGCCGGGACATCATCCACCTGTCGAACCACGTACGTGGAAGTACCTCTATGGACGATGAGCGCAAAAGGGAATCCCCACTGGTATGGTATCCCCGCTTCCCGAAGAGCTTGAGTGACCGGTCGCAGGAGGCGACGAGCTTGTAGTGTCAGTGGCGAGAGGTCCTGAAAAATAGTTATGGAGTGTGACTCCCATGATAAAGAGGCAGTATCCCTGTAGCGTCGCGAAATCTCTTCTTTAAGAGGGTAATTCTGTATGCAGCAAATTACATCTCGAGGTGGAGCGGATCCCGTCGGTTTCTGCCGAAGCGCTCTATGCGCTCTATCGAACTCAATGGCCGTGTCCACGGGACGATGTAAGATTTTGTTGAATATCTCCCGAAGGGTGGGTATTAGATCAGTATGGGGCACCGACTCCGGGATACCCCTCACACGGAGATTGTGGCGACGGCCACGATTATCTAAATCTTCCAATTTCCTTGTGAGAATCTTGAGAGCAGAAGATTGGTCTTTCAGTTGAGTTGTAAGCATGTCAACTGTTTTACAAATCTTAGGTTGTTCGTCCTCGAGTAATGCCACGCGGTCGCCAATATGGCGGATGTCATTCTGTATCTCCGCCAGACTCACGTGAATCCCTTGCGTAGCTCGGGCTATAATATCGGCGATATCATCTTTTGTAGGCAAGGAGTCGAGTTTTTCCTGCCAGAGTGGATTCAAGGGCCGAGAGAGTGGTGGATGCGTGTCCCGAGAGTCTTCTACATCCGCGTCGCTAGCAGCACTAGCCGGGGAAGATGGCGGCCGAAGAGGCGAGTCGCGGGATTCATGGTCCGAGGATGCCGCAAAATAGGATCGGACCGAGGTATGTGAGGCTTTTTCCCTAGAGCCCGAGGGCTTAGGGGTGTTATTGGGGCGATTGGTTTTGCCCATAATGAGACGGAACCAGCAGACTGATGCGTATAATCGGGCCTGAAGCGCTGGAGCTCCGGGTTTAAGCGTCCATCTTGGTCGACGGGTAGCCACGCCCCCCGGAAATATCTATATTTTAGAGTTGTTTCATACAATAGAGCAGAGAGGTACATTTGAGCCCATAAATGACCCTGACTTTCTAGTGCTTTTGCTGCATTTATTGAAGGTTCAATAATGTGATTTCTGACCTTTCATTAAAACACCAGGGACAAGGTTACAGGGAGTGCTGATCCCGGTCATTAAACCGCGGAAAAAGCTGATATGCACCTGTTGGGTTTTGAGATCTCTCCTTCCGAGCAGGAGATGCAGTCAAAGCAGCAGGTGTGCAAAATCAGTCTATAGCCAGGAGGACAATCTTCAGAACATCGAGAGCGAAGAATCTTAAAACCAAGAAATCAGAATTGGAGGAAATATCATTGCCCAATGTTCCACCCATCGTCCTGCCTTATGATCCTCCCATAAGCACACCTTATGCTTCTGTTGCACATTCTCCTTCATCATCCTGCCTTAATCAGAATACCTTCAGACAATTAGGTATAATAATATAATAATACCTTCATTCCAAGCAACGGAACACACCAGCCCAAAAGGGCTGAAGGCGACCACAACTCCACCAGACATGTAGGTAGGTACCCCTCTCCACCCCACACCTCCAGCACGTCAGATCACCCCCCAGTCCCATCCTGCTGAGTGCCACCGGAGTCCTATACCACATCGTCAGTATTTTATAAGCCGTCTCCTGGTATCGCGAGGCGATAGAACATTTCTGTGCTAGGATGCAGACCGTCTCCCACTGACGATCTGAGTGAGTTTCACCAAGCTCAGTTTCCCACCTACCCATAAACGCTGGAGGTATCAATGAGTCCCTCTCGAGGAGCAGACGGTAAATGATAGAAATCCCTCCCCTAGGGAGGCAGGCTCGCCTTGCAAGTTGTTCGAAAGGAGTTAAGGCTCTAGACAGATGGTGCTTGCCCCGGAGTGCCTTGACGTACCGCACCAACTGGGCACAGCGAAAGCGCTGCATCAAAGCTTCTCGGGCCGTGGGGATCGCCCGCTCAAAAGGCAAGGGGGCCGAACCATTCCATGTCAGGAAGACTTTGGCGTCAGGAGACAACTCTAAGGAAGCAAGGTAACCCCCTTCCAGACCCGGGACAAAGTCGGGATTGCCAGCTATAGGGGTCAGCGGTGACGGATAGGAGGATAGAGCGCCACTAATCTGCCTCCTACGCCAGACCCCCCAATGCAGCCAGAAAGGGGGATCTGGGTATCAGCCTGCTCCACGGCTACCCAAAAGGAACAGGATGATACCGCCACTCGAGGAAGCATAACAAATGAGCGGCACAGTAATAGCCGAAGAAGTCAGGTAGGGAGAGGCCAGCCCTGTCCTTGGGACGCGTAAGTACGGTATAGCTGACTCTGGGGAGGCCGCTCCTCCAGATATATCTAATCACTAACGTGCGCAGATCTGTAAAGAACGACCTCGGGACTGGCACCGGCAAGGTTTGATAAAGATATAAAACCCGTGGGAGGACATTCATCTTTATCACATTAACTCGTCCGTGCCATGAAATGTGAGGGAGGGCCCAGCCGGTGAGATCAGCCTGCAGTTGTTGTAGGAGACTTGGGAAGTTCACCCTGTAAGTCGACGAAAGGTCCCGTGGGAGCCACACTCCCAGGTATTTGATATGGTCTTGACACCATCTATACGGGAAGGAAACACCCACAGCCCGAGACTCCGCAGTGGACAAGGAAACATCCAGAACCTCAGATTTGTCCACATTAATCTTGAAATGGGAGAGGGAGCCTTAAACCCCCAACGCGTCATGGATGTGCGGAAGCGAGACAACCGGATGAGAAACCGAGAAAAGCAGGTCATCCGTGTAAGCGGACACCTTAAGCTCGCGGCCGGAACAGGTTAAGCCATGGATGCTGGAATTATTCCGGATAGCCTGCAAGAAGGGCTCCAAAGAGATAGCGAAAATCAGGGTTGACAAGGGGCACCCTTGGCGGGTGCCATTGTAATGGGGAAGGAGGCTGTGAGGGCCCATTCAGGCGAATACGTGCTGACGGGGCAGAATAAAGAGACATAATCCAATGGAGCCAGGATCGACCAAAGCCCATGACCCGGAGTGTCTGAAACATGAAGTCCCAGGCCACCCTGTCGAACGCCTTCTTCGCGTCCGCAGACAGGAGAAGAATCTTCTGGCCCGTCGACTGGGCTAAGTGTGTGGTATTGAGTGTTAATATACATTTGTATTCTTTTACACTCTACACTATTGTGGTTGTTTTTTCCCTTTTTGTTTTACAAGAGCGCCTCCAAGTGGTTTTTGAGTTTACAATTTGCAACATTTGCAGAGTGTTGTCTTTGGGAAGCTGCTGTAAGAGACAATAGAGGGGTAGTATCATTTGCATAATTATCTTGATTGACCGGCACACACTTTTTATAGTATATTGGTTTTCTACACTTGTTTTTCCGCATGTGTTCAATAATGTTGAATCTAAGGGAAAGGAAAGCCATTCAAGAACTTCAAACTGCCAATGCTTTTACCCTACGCTCCACCGATAAAGGCGGGGCGATTGTTATATTGAATACTTGTGACTACAATAAAGAATGTCTTAGACAACTTCAGGATACAACTACTTATAAAAAACTAATATAAATAACAATAAGTGTAAAGTAAAGTGCAACTTATAACACACCTCGTGAAAAGACCACTTTAAATTTCCACTCAAATAACAATAAACATAAAAGGTGTAAGCGCACGTGCCCCAATACACAATCTTAGGGTAAATCTGTATAAATACTTGCATATAATATGGTTTATATTTTCTAAATCTTTTTATCAATCTCTTTTGTTTCCCTGCAACCCACAAATCCTCCACATCTTGATTTTGATTTTGAAAAAAATATTTTTTCTCTTCCTATGTTTGTTTTTACATAACTTTTAGTTAGCTGGTTTTGTATGCTCTGACCTCCCCTATAAAAAATATGTAAACCCAAATAATCAGATAATTCTTCATCTTGGTTCAACAAAATGTTATACACGATTAATATATGGATAAATACATTTCATTAATTCATATATATATATATATATTGTGACAGTCATGTAGGATTGATGGTGGAAGGGAGGTTTGTTTCTCCTAGATTCCTTTCCTATGTGGAGTAACACCTGAGTCTTCCACCTGCTGGGTGATTGATTAAGTGAATAAGAGGGGGATATAAAAGGGAGGCCAGGAGGGCAGGTAGCTCTCTCTGACTGAGGACACAGAAAGCCTGTCTGTGGAAGAGACCTGTGAGTAAAGGTTGCTGGACATATTATGTTAAGTTGGCAGAGAGAAGCTCTCCAGCTGGTAGTGAGGGACATCCTATGTATAGTAAGTGCCGGACAGGCAAGGTGTTTCTTTTGTTACTGTTATATTTCTTTTGTCCCTGCAACCTTTCTAATAAACCTGACCCTGTGTCAGATTGCACGTATTTACTGCAGTGTGCCTGGTTTGAATGAAGACATTGCTTGTCCCTTGACCTCAGCGAGGGGTGATCCCAGACCTACCTCACAAGATATATATATATATATTGTTTTGGATTTATTATTGAATTTTAATTGTTTCTGTTAGAATTTCCCTTTTTGCCCTTTTCCAAAATGGCTGCCGGATTTTGCCTTCCATAAGAGCCTTTATAATGTGTGATGCCTTTACAATGTGTGATACCCATATTGTACCAATTGGAAGGGACACTCTAGAGGTTACACCAGGACCTAGCAGAAACCAGAGGTTGCGCCGGAAGTGACGGACCGGAAACCAGAAGTGTCCTACCGGAAGTGACACACTGGGAACCGGAAGCCTGTGAAATTGGCACCAAAACCAGTGTTAGGCACATTATAAATATGTAACCAGAGCATAAAGACAATACACTTGAAAAAGACATAGTCAAAACGTGTTGTGTTTTTAAATATACTTTTTATATTTGGGGAAATATAGGTTTTCATACCTCGTTCTCCTTATTTTAATAATAAAAGAATCAAGAAGGAAAAGAACTGCGTGGATCCTTTTACTGCCTGCAGTGGGTTCAGAAGGAAGGCATCCTTTCATTTACACCCCAAGTGGGCACCCGGAGCTGTTTCTATAGAGCCTGTTCACGGCTCTATCTCATGTGACTTTACTCTATACCCCATTACAATCATTACTGCATTTATGGGTTACACTATGATCTCTCTGTGTCTCAATTTACAGGGCTAAAAGAGAGGTCTAAACCCCATTATATGCAATTATATATACAGATTTACCCTAAGATTGTGTATTGGGGCACCTTTATGTTTATTGTTACTTATAAAAAACTGACTGGCAACCCAACTGGAGAATATAGCTTGCAGCTAGAGAACCTTTGCAAACAGGCATTAGAGGGAGATATTATTAATGAACATGAGTCTAAATTCATCACGGGTACGCAGGAGAGATTGCCCGTTTTCTACTGTCTGCCAAAAACACACAAAAGTTTAGATAGTCCTCCTGGCCGTCCGATTGTATCTGGAATAGGATCTTTAACATCAAATTTGTCACAATATGTTGACAAATTTTTGCAACCATTTGTACAAAAGACAATTTATCATTTAAAAAGACACTACTCAAGCAATTCAACTAATTGAGAGTTTTTCTTGGACCACAGAATATGTGTTAGCTGCATTATACACGAGCATCCAACATGACTTAGGGATAGCAGCAGTGGAAAGAAATCTCACAAGAACAAGTTAAATTCATCACAGAGGCCATTAGATTTATTCTAACACAGAATTACTTTTATTTTGATGGTGATTATTATTTACAGCAAATTGGGACCGCCATGGGCACCAGGTTTGCGCCAAGTAACGTAAATGTATTTATGTCAGCGTGGGAGGAAGATACCATCACCCCCATTCTTGGCGCAAGCCTGGTGCTCTGGCGACGTTATATAGACGATATTATTTTAATTTGGAAAGGGTCTATATCACAGTTTGAATTATTTGTTGAAGATTTATATATGAATTCGCACAATTTGGTATTCACGCCCACAATAAGCAAAGAGAGAATTTTTAGATTTGGAGATTAAGGCTATCCTCTCTACACTAATATGTAATACATACAAAAAACCAACAGCAAAGAATAGTTATATTCGTTTTGACAACTGTCATTTACCCAGATGGCTGATTGACGTACAGGGCAGTTCAAAAGGATTAAACGGAATTGTACTTTGGCAGACAATTATAAAAAGGTGAAACAGATAATAAAGAGACACTGGTATTTATTAAAACAGGACAAAGTGATAGGAGGATCTATACCATCTCGCCCAAGAATAATTTACACTAAAGCACCAAATCTACGCATTATGGTGGCTCCATCTATTAAAAGGCCCCCACCGAACGAAGTAAGCCAGTCATGGCTCTCCACAAAGGGTTTTTTCGATGTGGGTCTTGTTTAAATTCAGGGTAAGAAAAAAACAGTTATGGTTAAGACTACAGTCAATGATTTTAAGTGGGAAATTGGAGAATTAATCACTTGTAACACTAAATGAGTTATATATATATTACAATGTAGTTGTCATAAACAATATGTAGGGGGTACAAAGAGATCATTGAAGAAAAGAGTGGCAGAACATGTCTATAATATCAAAAAAGGGAATTTAAAACATCCATTATCTGTTCATTTTGCTCACATACACAATAAAAATCAGTTAAAACCGAGTTTTATAGGTCTAGAAAAAAAATCGAAAGAAACTGGCGAGGGGGCAGTTACCTTATTCAGATGTCGAGGGCAAAAACCAAAAAGATCTATGAATTCCAAAGTTTTGAACCATATGGCTTGAATTCAAGTATAGAACTTTTTGGTTTTATGTAGAAAGATGGACTCCCTACCCGTGACCCACTCTGGAACAATTGGTAGAGTGGCCCCCGGGAGGGATCCTATCATCTACTGATATTTTCATGAAAGGTTTCTTGTATCTTATTTTCATTTTGTATTTTTTATTTTCTATTTTATTTATCGTTTATATTTTTATTATTTATTTATTTATTTTACTCTTTAGTTTCATGTAGATAAACGAATGACCAAATAGCAATTAAATATGGAATCTCGAGTACTCTTTGCATTTTTTTTTTGTCTTTTAAGCATTTCCACCTTTATTCTATTGTTGTCATGTGACTTTTATGGTCAGTATAAAAGAGAGGTCAGATACCTCTAAACTTACAGCTACTGAGGAAGGGGACTGCTCTAATAGCTACTATACCCCGAAACGCGTTTAGCTTGTGTTTAAACACACTACTACTATATTGGACACTGTTCAGACACTGGCCGCTAAGCCGGCGGCAATTGTGGAAGTTTGGGAGGCACTATTTGCACTTTTTGCCTATATGCTGATTGACTGCGGAATCCATGCGAACGCCCAGCGAATACCATTACTAAGTTGGTCTTTGTTTGCGATTTCGGCCGGAACGTCCTACACACAGTTAACAACTGACTGATTCTACTTGAGGATTAATCTTTTTACTTCTTTTTTTATATATACATAAATTACTTATTTACCTACCTTTTTTTTTACCCCTGGGCGGACAATTTATTACGACTTAATCTATGACCAACAGCTAGCCCCTATATGTCTCTCATCTCCTCCCAAGTATGACTGATGTGTGAATGATATGGTATTTGTGACTGACCTTTGGCTGTTATATTTACAGCTTATACTAAATATCCTGTAATTTACTTTTTTTGCTGTTTTTCTTTCATTCGGTGGGGCCAGAATTATAGTGTTTGTTTGCTCATAATTTGTCCTTAAACAAATATACAATTTATTGTAGTACTAAATACAGTAACTAATAAGGACTGGATATTTTGTTTTGTTTTGATTAAGCGTTTAAATCCATTTAAGATTATATACTTTTTTGTTGGCAAGAAAGAATTGACATTGTAATGCCCTACCGATGTACTTTACATTTGTGTCAAACTGTTTGAAAATTTAAATAAATATCAAAAAAATCTTGTGGAAAGGCTTCTTAAAAGTCTTTAATAATGTGTGTGAGTATATAATATAAATATATATATATACACAGTATGTCACAGAAGTGAGTACATCCCTCACATTTTTGTAAATATTTTCTTATATTTTTTATGTGACAACACTGAGGAAAAGACTCTCTGTTACACACAATGGGCCCATTAAGGCAGGTTTAGATAGCGCTGTCCCTTTAAATGTCAGTCAAGCAGCACACAGGTACCTCACAGGCCCCTGCCTGCAGCACAAGTGGTGTATGGGTAATGGCCACCTACTGGACCCTCTCTGTCAGACTCACCGGCAGCTTCATTCTCAGCAGACATGAAAAAGACTTCCCTCCAGCAGAGCTCAGCATGCGCAGGACACAGCACTCACTCTGCAGACACAGGGTACTCTGGGGTTTAAGGGACTGTGAAGCTGCAGCGGCCTCACCAGCTCCTCTCTGCTAAGGAGGACACTCCAGCTTCCTCAACACAGCCTCTCACAGGGAGAGCACAAAAATCTAATCAGTCACTTTGGGCCTAGTCCTGAGCTCTGTCACCATGGAGCTTCTTCCTTCCTGCTTCCCTCTCATACTCTGCCCTCCGGCCTCCCACATCCATCCATAAACACCCAGCCAATGCCTCACTGTCACCTGATTGGTGCAGCTGATCACAGGACCTGCTTGTAGCTCCTCCATTTTGAGTCCTGGCAGTGGCTGAGGGGCCCATCAGCAGAAGCAGCAGTAAAAGTGAGTGAGAAAATGGTGGGACCTGCATACATAATACACAGCTGTGAGGGGTCTGAGATTTTACTTCAGGAAAAATAAATGCTGTTTAAGGCCACAGATGTTTAAAACTCTCCCTAAGTTACCTGTATTCAGGGCACCAGCAACTGAAGTGCTGTGAGTACTTTATTAGTACATAACTCTATGTATCAGTATATAATTCTCTAATGTATATAACTCTATGTATCAGTATATAATTCTCTAATCTAGATATCAGTATAGAATTATCTAATGTATATAACTCTAAATATTAGGAATATAAATATATAATGTATAGAACTATATAT
>VKOC01048082.1:0-38207 GCA_009364415.1 Spea multiplicata | reverse complement strand
CCGTGCGGTAGAGGGGGGTCTCCCTCTCCTTCGTGGCGGCTGCTGCGGAGGTGGCCGTGCGGTAGAGGGGGGTCTCCCTCTCCTTCGTGGCGGCTGCTGCGGCAGCGTGGGAACCGGGAACAGGTGAGTAACAGTACCCCCCCTCAAAAGGGCGCCCTCAGGGCGACCCCTAGGACAAGAAGGATGTCTGGCATGGAACGCACGTATCAATCGAGGTACCGAAAGGCGTGCCGCTGGTACCCAGGAACGTTCCTCGGGACCGAGTCCTCTCCACTGTACGAGGTATTGCAGACTGTCTTGTTGTCTCCGGGAATTGAGAATGACCTGGGGGATACGTCCTTCCAAACCCCTCCTGGAAGTCTCAGTAGTAGACTGCTCGCCTCGGGTAAACTGATTGCAGACCAACGGTTTCAACAGGGAGGCGTGAAATACCCGAGGAATACGAAGTGTTCTGGGTAGAGAGAGTTCGTACGCCACTGGATTGATCCGACGCAGAACCGGAAAGGGCCCAATAAATCGCGGAGCCAATTTCATAGAGGGAACACGGAGCTTCAGGAACCGTGTAGACAACCAAACCCTATCGCCAGGTTGATACGAGGGATTGGGAGAGCGTCTCTTGTTTGCCTGACGTTGCTGGAGCTGAGCCGCACGTTCCAGTGCGGAATGAACAGAAGCCCAGGTGGCACGGATGGAAGCCAGTCTCTCCTCCAGCTCCGGAACAGGTGACACCGGTAATGTGTTCGGGAGAGACTGCGGATGCAGACCATAAAGGCAGAAAAACGGGGAGAGTCTAGTGGCCTCCTGGAGCGTGTTGTTTCTAGCGAATTCGGCGAACGGCAGTAGATCAACCCAATTATCCTGGTGATCATTGATGAAAAGACGCAGATATTGCTCCAGATGTTGGTTAGCTCTCTCAACCAGGCCGTTCGTTTGAGGGTGATATGCCGAGGAGAAAGCCAGGGTGATACCCAGGGACTTAGTAAAGTCGCGCCAAAATCTTGCAATGAATTGGGTACCTCTGTCTGACACAATCTCTGACGGCACTCCGTGGAGTCGAACAATGTCCCGGATAAAAACATCTGCCAAGGTAGAGGCGTTAGGAAGTTTCTTGAGCGGAATGAAGTGAGCCATCTTAGAAAAGCGGTCAACCACCACGAGGATCACTGTATGACCCTTAGATGGAGGCAGCTCAACAATAAAGTCCATGGCCACATGAGTCCACGGAACCGAGGGACAAGGAAGTGACCGCAGAAGTCCAGCAGGACGTGTGCGGCAGGACTTGTTGGCAGCGCATTTGGTACATGATTGGACGAAGGCTGTGGTGTCCCTGCCCCAGTGGGGCCACCAAAAAGTCCGAGAAATCAGATCCTTAGTGCGCGCCACTCCAGAATGTCCCGAGGTTCTGGTGCCATGGAGCGTGCGTAGTACAGGAGTACGCAAACTAGGGGGCACAAATAGTCTCCCTGGAGGTACGGAGGCCGGAGCTTGTCCTTGAGAACGAGAAATGCGATCCAAGAGGGGAGTGTAGCCGCGTAATTGAATGGCAGCGATAACTTTGGCAGAAGGAACAATAGGTTCAGGTTCCCTACTCTCCTCCTCCGGTCGTGTGTGCATGCGAGATAATGCGTCTGCCTTGGTGTTCTTTGAACCCGGACGGTATGTCAGCACAAATGGAAATCGGGAGAGGAACAAAGCCCATCTGGCCTGGCGCGGATTGAGGCATCTCGCAGATTCCATGTACTGGAGGTTCTTATGATCAGTTAAAATCAAGGTAGGTACAGAAGCTCCCTCCAGCAGGTGACGCCACTCCTCCAAGGCCAGAATGACAGCCAACAACTCTTTATTCCCAATGTCATAGTTCCTCTCGGCTGCAGAGAAGTGTCGAGAGAAATACCCACATGGGTGCAGCGGCCCACTGTACGATGCTCGTTGAGAGAGTACGGCTCCAACCCCAGATTCGGAAGCATCCACCTCCAGGACGAACGGCAGGTGGGGATCGGGATGCCGTAGCACCGGAGCCGACGTGAATCTATCCTTGAGGAGGGCAAATGCTGACACCGCCTCAGGTGGCCACTCCGCGACCTTGGCACCCTTCTTTGTCAAGTCCGTTAAGGGTGCAACGATTCTGGAATAATTTCGAATAAAACGCCGATAATAATTGGCAAATCCAAGAAAACGCTGAAGAGCCTTGAGGCTCACGGGCTGAGGCCAATCCTTGATTGCTTGTACCTTCGATGGATCCATGTCGAACCCATCAGGCGAGATAATGTATCCCAAAAACGTCACTTTACGGGTCTCGAAGACGCACTTCTCTAATTTAGCAAATAGTCCGTGTTGCCGAAGACGGGACAGGACACGACGGACCTGTTCGCGATGGGAAGGCAAGTCTGCCGAGTAGATCAGGATGTCGTCCAAATAGACAACGACGAACTGCTGGAGGAAATCTCGGAGACAGTCATTGATAAATTCCTGAAAAACCGCCGGGGCATTGCATAATCCGAATGGCATAACAAGATATTCATAGTGTCCAGAACGTGTATTGAACGCAGTCCTCCACTCATGACCGGCACGGATACGGACCAGGTTATAGGCCCCACGAAGATCCAATTTAGTAAAGATCGTCGCCCCTCGTAACCTGTCAAATAGTTCAGAGATGAGGGGAATCGGGTAGGAGTTCCGTCGTGTGATCTTATTCAGCCCCCTGTAATCGATGCATGGTCTCAGCTCTCCATTCTTCTTCTTAACAAAAAAGAATCCAGCACCGGCAGGAGAAGTAGACCGACGGATGAAGCCACGCTTGAGATTCTCCTCGATGTAGGTCTCCATCGCCTTGGTCTCAGGAACCGATAGTGGATAGACCCGGCCTCTGGGCGGCATCGTACCCGGGAGGAGATCAATCGGGCAATCGTACGGTCTGTGTGGAGGCAATTTCTCTGCCTCCCTCTTGTCAAAGACATCTGCAAAATCTTGGTATTGTACAGGAAGAACTGTAGTGGTAGTCTCAGAAGCAGTAGACACACTGGCCAGCTTAACGGGTTTGACGCAATGCTCCTCACACGTTCGACTCCATGACGCAATCTCTCTAGTCGTCCAGTCGATGATGGGATTGTGCTTCTGTAACCAAGGAAAACCCAAAATGACTGGGATAGAGGGAGAGCAGATAACCAGGAACTGGAGTTTCTCATTATGTATCATGCCTACAGAGAGTGTTACCGGTGTAGTAGTATGGGTAACTTGAGCAGGATGAAGAGGTCTCCCGTCAATGGCCTCGAGTCTTACAGGAGTGTCCCTCAGCATAGTGGGGATACACTGCTGTTCACAAAAACAGGCGTCAATAAAGTTCTCAGCAGCTCCCGAATCCAAGAAGGCCTCTGTGCAGACAGACCCCGCAGGCCAAGATACCCGAATCGGAACAGTCATCCGTGTGTTGCATGTGTCAGAGGACATTCCCAGCACACCCAAAGCAGGTCCCCTGAACCACTCTAGGTGCGGGCGTTTCCCGACTTCTTAGGACAAGAATTCGCCCAATGTCCTGCCATGCCGCAGTACAGGCAAAGCCCCTCTTTGAGTCTCCTGGACCTCTCATGCGCTGACAGACGGGCAGCGCCCAGTCGCATGGACTCCTCCAAGGCGGAAGGAGCCGTAGATGGAAGTAAGGACTGGGTAACCGGATGCATAAAGTGACGAACTCCTCTGTCACTTGCTCTCAAGCTGTCCCGCTGTATCTGTCGCTCGCGGAGTCGAAGATCAATCTGAGTTATGTAAGATATCACAGAGTCAAGGTCAGATGGTAGATCTCGAGCAGCAATCTCATCTTTCAAAGTCTCAGATAATCCGTTCAAAAAGGCCGCAATCAGTGCTTCACTAGTCCAGTTCACCTCAGCCATTAGGGTGCGACACTCTATAGCATAGTCCATCAAAGAGCGTTCCCCTTGACAAATATTGAAAAGTGAGGACGAAGCGGTTGCACTCCTGCCTGGAACGTCGAATACTGTGCGTAGTGTAGACACAAATTCGGAGTAGGAGCGAACTACCGGTGTGTCTCTCTCCCACAAAGGAGATGCCCATGCCAGAGCCTTGTCGGTGAGGAGTGAAATTATGAATCCAACCTTAGCCCGGTCTGAAGCAAAGGTATGAGGAGAGAGTTCGAAATGAATCTCGCATTGGTTAAGGAAACCGCGACATGTAGCAGGATCTCCTCCATAACGTGGTGGCGGCGGAAGGTTCATAGAAGCATGAACCACAGCAACTGGAGCCGAAGGAGGAGCTGGTGGAAGTGCTACTGTAGGAGAGTGCACCTGTAGTCCGGGATCAGTACGCTGAAGAAGAGTCTGGAACACCTGGGCAAACTGATCCAGACGATGATGCATCTCATCCAGACGATCCTCACAGGAACCTTGAAGTCCCACCGAAGCGGGTCTCATGATGGCCTTCTGATTCTGTCACGTACAAGTAGTTAGGAGACACCGTGGTCAGGTAGGACTCCAGGACAGAACAGGTATAACAAGCCGAGGTCAGGATTCCGGAAAGCAGGATAGTCGTACAACGGAGCCGAGGTCAGGATACAGGAAAACAGGATAAACGTAAACGTAGCCGAGGTCAGGAATCAGGAAATCAACGAAGTCAGACAAGCCAGGATCATACACAGGAATACGGAATCAGGAAACGCTATCTGGGCACTAGCACAAGGCATAGACAACCATCAGAAGGCAAGGTGTAACTGGTCTGAGGGGTTTAAATGGAGAACCGCAGAGGAAGTCTGAATCTCCCATCAGCCCCTCATGACATCACTTCCGGTGTCCGTGACTCGCGGCCATCTTGTGGATGGCGTAACCTCCCTTCATAAATTCCAGCAGTATGTGAGTTCACCGCTAGAGGTCGCGCATGCGCAGCAGCAGGATGCCGTGTACCAGGAGGTCTGCCTCTCCTGCGCGGCACTTCAGAGGAAGGCAGTGGAAGCGACCGTGCGGTGGAGGGGGGTCTTCCTCTCCTTCGTGGCGGCTGCTGCGGAGGTGACCGTGCGGTAGAGGGGGGTCTTCCTCTCCCTCGTGGCGGCTGCTGCGGAGGTGGCCGTGCGGTAGAGGGGGGTCTCCCTCTCCTGCGCTTGGCGGCAGCAGGAGGTGGCCGTGCGGTAGAGGGGGGTCTCCCTTCCCTCGTGGCGGCTGCTGCGGAGGTGGCCGAGCGGTAGAGGGGGGTCTCCCTCTCCTTCGTGGCGGCTGCTGCGGAGGTGGCCGTGCGGTAGAGGGGGGTCTCCCTCTCCTTCGTGGCGGCTGCTGCGGCAGCGTGGGAACCGGGAACAGGTGAGTAACAAACACAATGTATTTAACACAGCATGTAACTGGCCATGTTTTTATTTATTTTAGGTTGGGAATGAACCCCTTTCAGAAGAATCCAAAACATGCTGCTGTGCTTGCAGAAAGGTGACAACCACATATAATCAAACTTCCTATCTTGGATATTTGCACATTACAATGATTGCTCTAACTGCACTGTTATTGCTTGGCAAATTGTGCATTACTTCTGCCGTATTCCAAAAGCAATACATTGCACAGAATGAATTACCTATTTAGTCTCGTTATTCATTCATGCTTATCAAAGAGAGCTAAAGATCCACAAGATGGGTTTAAAAGGCATCCATATGTCACCTGATTTATGCTAGATCCTTCACACTAATAAATCTGAAATTAAATAGACTCAATATTCTGTTGAAAGTGTTTGAAATGCATTACTATGCAGAATATATGAGAATGGATAAAGTGCCTTGTCTTTTCACAGTGGCATTAACTACGATAAGCCTCTGCCTCCGATCCAGGTGGCTTCTCTCCGTGCTGAGCGTATTGCCAAAGAAAAAAAGGTATTTTGCTACCTATGAAGGATCATTGGTCAACTGTCTGGTGTCGTAACATTGACATATAATAATACAAATCTATGTAGAATCTGAGAGCCAGCCAGAAAAGTTTTCTAGCCAGTATGATTTTTTTTTTAAGAGCCAACAATCTCCTGTAAATATTAATATAAGATAGCTAAAAAGTAAGTAATGCCAGTTGCCTGGGCTTTGTCCATTGCTGGTTGTATATATATTTTGCATACCTTTTCTCTGGTTAAAAATGATATTATATATCTTTCTGATATACATATCTTTCAGCATACATATTAATATTTCCCTTTCTCTGGACACTTTATATTTGCAACAAAACATTGATGATAACAGCCTTAATACCACAGCACATTTTATTATTATATATCAATTGAAATGGTAGACTAAGAGTCAACATTTGTAGGGTCAACACTTGCATTGTGTTTTGTTTAGTGTATTTTTAGGTACTGGCTCTCCATCACTATACTACCCAAATATATTGATGTTTTATCAATGTCTCGCAGGCTTTAGTAGAGCAGCACCATCGAGCGCAACAGCAAGCTGGCCCTACAGCTGCTCAACAGCCGCAGGCAAATGGGCAGCAGGCACCATCTCCAGCCGTGCAGCCGGGACAGACACAACCTCAACAACAAGTGGTCCAGCAACAGGTTGTTCAGCAGCCACAAGCTGTGGTTCAGACGGCGGCCACCACTGTGCCAACCACTGCCGTACTGGTAGGTCATGAGCATGAGATCGTGAGGTCTCAGATCTGACTATGCATATCCAGATTATTTAATATCACTTGAGTCACACTGTGAATTCTGTAACCACAAAGAGAAGTGGCAGTATTCAGTGTTTGTTGCATGTTAAGTGAAAGTGAATTTTTTTAATTACATTTTTCATATTTAAAAAATCTAATTAGTCTGTGTTTCAAATCATAACTGAAGTAAAGTTGATTTAGATTTAAAAAAATTATAATGAACAACACGGTACCCATTGCACTGACACATTTAAAAAAAAAATATTTATAATTGAACAAAAAAAATAATTTCATAAACTGCTAATATTAATAAGCCTCTTTTATTGAGTGCATGTTGGCAGCTCTTAATCCTAGTTCATGACAATATATTCATGTCCCATCTATAATAACAAAATGAGAGGATTTTACTGACAAAAGATGTACATTTAAGTATTCAGCTGTTGATGTAAAGGATAACATAGCTGAAAGGATTAAAGGTGTTTAATCACTCCTTCAGAATAAATACAGTCCACATACATACATATGTGTTGGTGTGAAGGCATGTATTGATCTAGTAGGATAAATGGTCATATTTTTTTAAATAGGCTGGAACCATCAAACCTACGGTTACGGGCGCAAGTATCCAAGCTGGTAAGGGACTGTTTCTAAAATAATAATAGTAGAAAAATGTTCTTTACAAAGACACATGCGGTTTTCATTTTATTCATAGTTGTGTCTAAGAATCACGATGATTTTCAATGAATGAATGCATTTGATCATGTTTTTCCAATATACTGTTGTACCTGTGTTGGTATAGTTGGATAGAGAAAGGGGGCAAATCCTTAGGTAGGGTTCTAATGGGACCCTCCATATGTTTGCAATGAAGGTGATACTCAGCTGTCATATCCATCATGTGGACATCTGCAGATCTGTAAATGTATTCTTGAGATTTAATTGCATAGAGATATAGAAAATACTTTGTCAGAAGCTTTTTTCAGTTTCTGTGGGAATAATCAGCACCTACATTATTTGTCACGAGATAAGCATTCTAGAAAAATGGCAGATGTGGCAATATTTGCCATGTTTATAAGAATTATTTCTGAGAAGGGTCTGGGTGATCAACAGTACCAGAAATGCTGTTTCCTATGCTGCATTTAGTTACAAATATGTTAAATATTAGTTCAGCATTGCAGCCTGAATAGTAATGTTTTCAGAAAAGGATGATTGAAACTTCCCACAGAGGCAGGGACCAGAAATGTGATTTTCACCATAATTCCATGTTTTAACCTATAATAGCATTTGCAATGAGTGACCATAGATTATGTGTAACTGTTAACCAACATGTTTTATATTTAAAGCCACTGTCAGTGGAAATGTAATTGTAAACACTGTGGCAGGCGTTCCATCGGCCACGTTCCAACCCATTAACAAGAGGCTGGCTTCTCCTGTCGTACCTGGGACACTGGCTGTAAGTAAATAATACAGTGAATAATATATTCAGATGTTCTCTGTTGGATGCGGTAGATAGACACGCAACATTTTTGTGTTGGAAGTCAATATGGCAATATTACATATACTATAAAGCAGAAAGGAGCTCTGATTGTTTTCTGTTCCCAATCAGGCTTCTGCTGGAACCCCACAGGTTGTTCATGCACAGCAGAGAGCAGTGACAGCCTCCGCTACTACAGCAGAAATGGTCACCATTGCAACAAGCCAGGGGGTGCGTGCAGTGACTCCAGTGACTGGAGGGACTGTGGTCTGCAGCAGCATTTCACCTGTCCAGACACAGACCAGGTCTATAGTCACCCAGGTGACGACAGGTAATCACATTGAAACAGCTGTATATCATACAATACCGTTGCCGCTTTATATGATAACCTTTAATCCAACTTATAAATGTTATTAAACTCAATGGTTTCTGAGATATATAAAGATATTGCATGATTAAAATACCTAGGCAAAACAAGTGGTCTTGCAGCCATTGCCCCTAAAATGATGTTCAATCAGCAGGGTTCAGTACCATGCAGCAGAATGATTTTTTATATATAACCCATTGTGATCTAGAAGAATACATTTAAGAGTGATTTATTTTTATTTTGCATTTAGTTTAATGGCTTATCATGTGTTCCTTTTCTATTCTAGCCACCACCGCTGGAGTTCAGCTGGCTGGTAAAACCATAACTCCAGCGCAGTTCCAGTTGATTAGACAGCAGCAGGCTGCGCAGGTGCAGGTTCCTCAGATCCAGGCTCAAGCACAGTCCCCGGGACAGATAAAACCCGTTGGGAAGATATCCCCAGTGAGTGATAGGGACATGACCTCAACATTGTGAGAAGGGATATCCTGCTTTTCATATATACATATTTGACTGTGTGTCACTTGTAGGAGCAGCTGCTCAAGTTGCAGAAGCAGAAGATGCAGTTGCCACAACAGACAGCTCAGACAGCGGCCCAGCAGCAGCCGCAACCTCAGCAACCATGTCCACAGGCAGCACCTGCCCAGAGTCAACAGCAGCCACAACAAGCACAAGCACAGCAGATAACAGCAGTCACTGCACCAAGAGCAGGGGCTGTGTTGGCAGGTGCCACTGTTGCAAATCTGCAGGTAGCCCGTCTAGTAAGTCATTATAATTTTATTTTATAATTGTTTTGATCATGAAAATAATATAAGTATATTGGAACAATGGTAACTAACAGGTAGCTGTAGAACTTTTCCTCTTGGCCTGCTTCTTATGCTGGATAGTCACATGATAGTCATAGTTGCAGAAGCAACTTATTTTTACTTACGCTTTTTTTATTTTGGTTCACTTCTTCAGCTACAGGCCCAAGGGCAAATCCAAGCCCAGTCAGGGCAAGCAACACAAGTGGCACTGGCAAAACCTCCTGTGGTTTCTGCCGTAGTATCATCAACAGGAGTCACCACCCTCCCTGTAACAGTAGCAGGAATCAGTGTCGCTATTGGCCAACCACAGAAGGCTGCAGGTATGCTGTTAGTCTTATATATATGAGAAGCATACAATCATCATTATACAAACAGTTCAGTTCATAATAGTGTGTTAACACAACTTACCTAAATAGTTTGTGGTAGGATTGGATAGGCACCTTTGTGATTATTAAGCATTATTCCTGAAACATATAGTGGGAATAGTTTCTTATGCTGAAGACAGAAATATTGGTTATGGTTATCAAAGCCAAAATGGACACGGATTGTTAATATACAAGTAACAGTTTCCCCTGCGTATGTGTGTTTGCTAATAGCATAGTCAAGGCTGCAACATGAGCATGAGCATTATTGAATGACAGAGAGGGTAATTGATATGGAATAATATGTTTTAGTAGGTGGTCCATGCTAAACAAGTAGGGGAATGTAAACTTGATTGCCAATGAGTGGGGTTATCAAGAGAATAAGATATTGTTGGAACTTTTTCTTTGGTGGTAGTGGTGTCATTAGCTTCATGTTGTTTTCCAGCAGGTGGGCAAACTGTGGTTGCGCAGCCCTTGAATGTACAGCAGCTTTTGAAGATAAAGCAGCAGCAGCAGAAAGCTCTGCAGTCCCAGGGAGCTCCAGGACAGGCCACAGTGCAGCAGCAACAAAAGGTATTTAGCACAGATATCTTAGCCTAACACCTTATGACAATGGCGTCTTCAGCATATTTGGGGGGCGGCACATGGGGCAAATGGAGCAGGTTATATCCAGGGCCTCCCTTAGGTATTCCGGTGCCTTGTGCTGGCCACTCCATGGGGTGTATGCAGCCTTTTGGACACACAAAATCACAAAATTGCTGCTTTCCATCAAATACCAATCAATTTAGTTTGACTGCTATTATGGCAAGTTAGAAATAAACCAATTGTTCATTTTGAGACAACATTGCTTGTACAATTTGCTGTGTTTAAGGTTTAAAAACCATTTACAAGTGGGTACTCGTTTTTACCAAGCGTTTCTGGACTTCAGCAACTTGTCTTGAGTTTACTGCTTCCTCTCAAGGGGGAATCAAAACAGGAGAAACTTGCAGTGTAAGAGGTCCTAGTGAGTCTCACTAAAGCAGCTTCAACTCTAGAAAGAGCTGCATTGACCATTGGATGAATGAAACACCAAACCCTTTAATCATCACTTGGCACACACTTTCTCTAAAGCTGGAATTAGTTATTTGGTATTTGTGCTTTGAGCAGAGACCGTTTTAAGCGGAAATTGTTATATTTAAATAAAATATCTTCACGTCTGCTTTTTCCACAGATAGCAGGCCAGCAAGTGACTGTTCAGTCCCAGCAACAGCAGAGCCAACAGCAGAAGGTGACATACACCACCCAGCCAGCCATTAAAACCCAGTTCCTAACCACTCCTATAACCCAGGCCCAGAAGTCCCCTGGAGCCCAACAGATGCAGGCCCAGATTCAGGTACGGGTAACTGCCATCCTTCTGAGTGTAATATAATGGATGGTTAGTTCATATGGCAGCAGTATACTTGGTTTTTATTATTTGGTTATTATTCTGACCTATTTGAGACCTATTATACTCTAATTAGAGACTCCTGGTATAGCACAATGACAAAAGCTGTGAAAACAGTAATTAAGATGCTTGTCGCTTATCTTAAAATTTACCAACTCTTTATTATATGAATAGTAGATGTATATGTGATTTTTTTTCTATTTTTTTAACACGTTATAAGTGTAAAGGTTCACCACCTTCTGAGGGCAAAGCCATCTGCTTTGGTCAAATAACATATTCTAATCAAAGGAAAGGCACAGAGAAGACCTAACGCAGCAGGCTCTCATTCATGCCCACATGATCACACACACTGCATAAGTGGCTGCACACAAAATCCTGAACTGTGGATGGACCCGTTCTAAGCTTCCGAATGCCTACAACATATGGGATAAGTAGTTGGCCAAGTTGATCCTGTAGACCAACCGTTTATCTCATATGTGGTGCACTCTGCCCTCCTCCTCCTTAGGCTTAAGGCAGTCCTAAGACAAAAGCTTCTATTGTGAAGGCATAGACCTCAGAACTAAGTCTCCCTTGTTTAAAATGTATGTGTGAGACTTCATTATGCCAGGAAGCCTCACATTTATAAACACAAAGGCTTTGTCTTGGGAACCGAGAATAATGTTTATTTTTCATAAATTATTGGCCTATTCTCTGGAAAAAATAGAAAACAAAACACCCCCCGCCTGTGAGGTGAGATTGAAAATATGCAGCTCATTTTAACTGCCAATTTCCATGGTAACCCAAAATCAGCATGCAGCCGCAATGGTCTGATTCCTGCTTACATGCTTGGATCGGACATTGGCCCCTCCACAGACCTGTCAAATCTATAGTATTGCTATAGTGACGATTAGGTGACAAGATAAGATACTTCGTTTTCAATACAGTGTTGTATCACATCATATATATTGGTAAAAATGCAATTTCTTGTTTACCCAAAAATTCCAAACCAGATAGTAAAAGTAACTTAAACTGAACAAGTTTCTTTAAAGACCAACACCCCCTTCGTAAGTTTACCTAATACATGTGGTTGTACATACAGGTAGATTACACATGCAGCCCATAAAGTACACAGTATTGCTCAGGATAAGCACATATAGCATGGGGTATAGGTCTGTAGGTAGATAATACATAGGCCTGCAAGCATGCCAACCCTTTTCCACATCTGGCGCACACCACATTGAGGACTACAACTCCTGTCATATTCATCTGCATTCTTAGTGGCATACGACCTTACCGGTTCACTTGGGCTTGAATTATGGATGCTGCTGCTGTTCTATTCTGTAATGATGTTAGCGTGATATACTGGTCCTCTAAATGTGTGGCCACTTTAGGTCTGCCTGGATTACAATTATTTTGGCTTCAGAAGATCTCTTTTGTCTGCATTGTACTGCTCTTTTAGAAATATTCAGCTATGATTTTACCTTTTGAATGAAGTATGGTATATATTGTCACAAAAATGTTAGGAAATTCTAAGCAAATGGTGTCAGTTTCACATAAAGATATAATAATGAGATAAAAATGGTTCAACAAATGTCTCGGTGTTAAATAATGGAGTCCTGAATAATAGGTATCAACTGATTACAATATACTGTACATCTTGTAATATAAATGCCCCCGTTTCACTCAAAGGGTAAGGACACTTGGACACTTAGACAGTTGAGCTTCATTTTCTCTTGCTTTTCTTGTTCATGTAAAGGTGGCAAAGCTCCCCCAGATGGTCCAACAGCAGGCAGCAGTGGCCAACATTCAGCAGATGGTACCAGCCTCCCAGCAGGTCAGTTTGTTATTTTGCAGGGTGCTGTGCATTTTGCATATAAAATAATATTCTTTTGAATCTGTCTTGTTAGTAGAAATAGAATTGGGGGGTATGAGCACAGTAAATTATTTATTATTATTATGTTTTATTTATATAGCGCCAACAATTTACTCTGTTACATAGACAATGTTGCTTTATATTGATTGGATTACATTTTCCAGGTTCAGCCTCAAACTGTGACCCTAACTCAGGCAACAGCAGCAGGGCAACAGCAGCAGGTTCAGGTGATACCGGCCGGTTCAGCAGCAGCAGCCCAGGTCGTCCAGCAGAAGCTGCTCCAGCAGCAGGCGGCGGCAGCGGCTTCCCCGCAGATCCAGGCCCCTGTCGGCCAGAGTCCAGCACAAGCATCGGGTACCCCAGATGCGCAAAGTCAGCAGGCGAAGCTGCAAGTCCGACCTCCAACTGTCAGGATCAAAGCTCCCACTAAACCCAGCTAAGGGCCATGGGGAAATGTCGGGTGAAGAAACTTGCATCAGGGCATCTTATACACACTCCTAAAAACTCCTGTTTAACTCGTTTTTGTTGTTTAGGTCATCAAAAATAATTAAACATGCAGATTTATGAATGTAAAGCAAAAAGAAAGCATGAGAGATGTTTGTGAAGGTACAGTTTCTCTGCACAGGGTCTGTTGCTATATGTAAAAGGACATAAACAGTTAAGATACAGTTAGTGCCATTTTATATCGTACATCCCTTCACGCCACCTTACTGCTTGTTCCTACCAATCGTATATGAAGAAGATAGGCTCGCAGTTTGGGATGGTACTAGAATGTAATGAATAACAAGATGAATCAAACATTATTTTACTTTTTTAGACATTAGATATTTTCTTTGTCTTAATGCTTTAAAAGAAAACGCTTATGTACTAATTCATACCCTTCTGTGTTTGCTGTAATATGTCTTTTTACAATTTTAAATGTGTTTCTGTTTCGTGCAAATGAGCGTTCTTACGATTTTGACTGACTGCTCATTGTGGTCAGTTGAAGGATATTTTATTTTATTTATATGTAGGTTTCCTTGTTTTCCCAATGCCCTCTCTTGTTGGTACGATAATAAGTAATAATATGAAGGAAAAAAAAAGGCCAATCTTAGGTTCATCGATATATAGAAGATGAATTAAGTTTGACACCTGAAGAGCTGCAGGACAGGATGGCTGTCCCGTTGTGATGGGGAAACCGTTTGGACTGTATATTTGTATATTTCAAGTTGATGTTCAGTGTATTGACTTATTTTGCACTTTTTATTTTCCTCCCCAAACTGCATTCATGAAAGGTGAACCTTTTGAAAGCATGGTTACGAAGCAATGGTTTAAAAAAAACCTATGCGTTAGGGTGGGCATTTAGCATCACCACAGATACTCAATTATAAGTCCCACCATCCTCATCAACAGCTGGCTTGGGTGATGGGACATGGAGTGCTGTGAGTTACCCAACTTTTTTTAGATTGATCAAAATTGATATGAATATGCTTCCTTGTGCCTGAAAAAAGCACTTTTTGTGACAGGAGGAATTACTTACAGATAAGCAAATGTCTAAGCACCTTTTTTCATTTGATTGCTGATGGTGGGGTTCATACTTGTCTCTTGTGTTTAGGTCAGAAAGGTGGTGGTGTAACCTTTTGTGTTTTCCATCGCTGTGTAGAACGTCTGTTGTGCATGTGTTAGATGCAACACAAAACAATGAACCTTATAGTGAAATCAACCAGTGCCATGAAATTCCCCTGGTTAATTTTTACCGTTCAAACCAGAACATTGCACATATGTACCGTCTCGTGTAGAAGGAAGTAGGTATCTGTATTAGTTACGTTAGATTATTTAAGTATTGTACATTCAGTTTTAATGGACTTGCAGTTAAACTAACTGCTAAGTTAACAACCTATTGAATTAATAGGCAGGATCATTATTGTCATGGAAGTGTCTTCAATTCCCATGTATACAATGATATGTTTAATAAAGGGATCTTTTTACTGCATTGAGGAAATTAACACAAAAGAGGTTATTAAAATATAACTGCAGTTACAGATAAATCCATCCAAGTAATATTTTTTTTATTTTGTATGTGTGCATGAATGTCAGCCGTGGTTGACCCGTTTCATTTTTTGTGTGTTTGTATTTTTTGCCAAGATGAAGGATCTTTGTTATATATATATATATATATATATATATATATCTATAAATATATGTGTATAATTTAAAATGATAAAATGACCCCCTGTTTCACTGCAGGTGGGCATGGTTGAGTGGAAGTCCCCTTTGGCAGTGAAAGGGTCAAAGGTCGGCTCCCTTGAACCATACTGTGTTCAACATGTACATAGGCTGCAAAAAACTCATTTGTATGTGCTGTAGAACCATAGTGAGTGATGCATGGCACATTGCCAGCGTAATAAAATGTACATTTTTTTTAAAAAAACAAATATTTATTGTTGCGAGTCTTTTTTGTGCTGTAGCAAAACATGCAATTTAAAAACAAAACATCATAACGCAAAGACAGATCGGCAGTTTTGATGGCAGATTTAAACGCTATAACGTGTTGCAGGCATTGTTGGGAGCGAATTGTGAAATATGTCCCTCACGGCTACAGATTAAAAATATAACAACATTCAGGTAACATTGTGCCCATGTCATCATTCAAAACAAACGCCACCATGAGAAGAAGATGCAAGCTAGATCTGGGAGAGGTTCAGGAAACGTCTATACTATAATTTCATTTATTTGGCAGACATGTAAAGCACCGCAGTTAAGGTTAATAACCTGATAGTTTTCCATAGAGCTGCTGGACACATTCCCCATTGAAACTTACAACCATTCCAACGATACAGACAGGATCCTGCTGGGCTGGACCCTGCTGGGCTCACTATGAATGATGGCCTCCGGTGGGTATTGACCAGGAGAACTGGAAAGCGAACTGCCAGTACTTTTATATGCACAATTGGCACAAATTTTGTTTCTGCTGGTTGACTCCTTTAGTTTACTTTATTTCCATGAATCTGATTAGAATATTTCAGTCTTAGGAGGAGCAAAGAGAATGGAATATGGATCAGGACATTAACCCCTTCACGACAGATGGGTTTATCCCCCTAAGTAAACCTGAGATTTTTTTGCCATTTTGTAGCATATCTTTGTTCAACCATGATTCCCCGTTTGCATGTTTAGTGCCCCCACACAAATGATATACTGTGTTTTCTCTTAATACCACTCATTTGAGGTCTCAGGAGGGTCTGGGCTTTAAATGATTTTTCTGGCAGAAGTTTGGCATTCTCCTCTATTCTGAAGTAACCTGCATGAGATCGGTAAGCAGGAAGGTAGCAAAGCTCGCTCCTGCTGACAGTGGAAACCCCAGGTTGTCTACCATAGGAAGTACTATTGCATTCTGCCACCTTGTGCTTGTTTCCGAGTATGTAATAGTACGTCCTATGTCACGAAAGGTTTCATTAATTAGATAAGGTTTGTCGCCAACTTCTGTTCAATTTGTAAAATTTTCTGTAATCAGCAGCACTGTTGCTCACTTTCTGAAGGAAACTTAAATTGTCCTAGACAGTGTACACTATATAGTGTGCATTATATACGGAAACGTTAAGTATACATACGATGCAAGGCAAACCATAAAATTATGTAATTATATATTACATATGTGTTTTCCAATGTGAAATGGTTGCGACCCACAGGTTGAGAACCGCTGTGTTAGCGATGGTGTTAGAGAGAGTGGATGTTAGACTGAATCCAACTATATGATAAGGGAACTAAGGACAACAATCTGTATTAAACCGCTTCCCTTCCAGCTGCACGGGACACAGCAGGGACACCTGGGGAATCCTGCAGGCTGCCCAATACACCTGTTTGCTATCATACAAGGAAGGAGGCGACAACCCTGGGTAAAGGTATTAGGGAATATTTATGAGCTGGCTACAGGTTATGTGTGAAATATTAACACACTATTAAAAAGTAAAAGAGGAATCACACAAAAGGTAGCTAAAGATTCTGGCTTGTCTTGGATCTGATTGGGCTTTAACCCCAGATCTTTCTTGGAACCTAACAATGTCTGTGCTTTTAATACCTAGTACAAGAGCTCCCCCTCAATACCCTTTTCTATTACGTGATGCCTATACAACTGCACACAGCGCGTGTACAATCACACGTGTACTTCTGTATTCAGAATTACATCGAAAGCGATTCAACCTGCTTCCGCTCTAAACATTCTGCGTGCCTGGTTACTCTTCCAAAATGACTGACTTACACGGATTGTATTTCCCGGACGCGTCTAAAATGAACTTCCTTCCCAGCAGCCCCGCCTCACAACAAACCGCTGGGCACTAATTACGCGCATGCGCGTTACGAAGCGGAGGGGGGGGGGTCTGCGCTGTCCACGTGACTACGTTAGCAAGATGGCTGCGCACAAGGGAAAGCATGGTGTTAAGCGGCGGGATACCACATTGGGGTCAGCACGGCAGGATTTGGACAGCAAGCTTAAATCCGTGCTAGAGAGCCGCAGCAATGCTAACAATGTCTTCGATATCTTGGAGTATCTGGAGGTAAGGTCTGCCAGGCGGTTATCGTTTGTTTCTACCTTTAACTTGCTCTATCCTTTCATAAATCTCCACATTTACTAGATTTAGCTGTTCCTCTAATGCTATGGATTGCTGCAGTGCGGGGCTGTGTGGAGATTGGAGAATAATGTAATCTTTTGGTAAACTGAGGATATAGTTTTGTTACATTAGCATTACGTTATTGCAAGAGTCTTGGCTACTCTGCATAAACCAGCTAAGGATTTCTCATTGCGGGTAAACTGTCAATCTGATTTTACTCAGTTTGCTAATATTTAGATAGTTGTGATTGTTGGCACTTAAAATGAGTAACTCTAATACCTGTAGGCGCGTTTATGCAGTAACATCTCACGTTGACGCCTGTTAACATATAGACTCCCTTTGTTTTTGTTAGTCCAACAAGGAAGAAGAAGTTCAAGCTGCAATCCGTACCTGCTCTAAACTCTTTGGTGCTTTGCTGGAAAAGAGGGATCTTCATGTTGGGACCCTTCCTGCAGAAGACGAAATCCTGCCTGGTAACTTTCCGCTTCCAAATGTTGATTTTGGCCGTTCACATGTGATATCAGAGCCATTGTGTGTCACTGTACATCTAAGCAGTTTATGAAAACATGGTTTTACTCCATATCATTAACAAATCGGTTAGCAGGCATGGGCTGTTTTGGTTCCAAGCTGTTCAAATGCCCCCATCTGATGTCTATATCCTATGTGTGTCATCTGTCTCCTATTCAGCTAGGTGGTGAGCTTGCCAGCAGTGCCCTCAAACCTTATATTGGAGCTTGCCATGTTCCATGTGGCCCATCTGATTTGGCTTTTGGCACTACTATAAATAAAGTGTAAATAAAAGATCTGGTGTGATTTGATTCTAGCCAATACCACTTTTCTGGTTTAGTACCACAGGGCTTTTAAATGCTTTTACCGCTAAGATTTCAATATCGCATTCAGAGAAATGATGTCCAGGTCTACATCGCTATGATAACCTTCCTTTTTGTGTTCTGTGCAGACACCTTCAGTGCAGAAGACAAGTACAAGATATGGATGAGGCACCGTTACAGAAGCTGTGTGAACTGTCTCGTGGGGCTCATGCACCAATTTTCTTTTCAAGTGCAGGTTAGTTCAGAAAGCAAGAGAGATTGTACTTTTACCGGCATGTGTGTTTGGAATAAATTCATGATATTAAAATAGAAATAAAAAATAACGTATTTAGTCGGTTAAGAATAATGTAAATTGCAATTTAGCAACAGCTGAGAAAGAGCTGTGGTCTTTTGTACTAGGGATGAATAGGATGTGGATCTGCCCCAACAGAAGGTCCCTTGGTTTCTCTACGTTTGGATTAGCTAGATGCTGTTTATCAGAATATATAGCACAGTTTGTTTAAAGGAGAAGCGTGTTTTCTTCTTGTTTTCTAACTGATCACTAAAGCTTTGTTTCGTAAATATATAATTCTGTTATTGCTGCCCTTCTTACAAGCGGTCTGTTTCCTTACTGAAGGAGCTGGCACTTTGCACTCTGATTAAGTTTGTTCAGCTGGAAGGAAAGTTCCCTCTGGAAGATGCCAAATGGAAAGTGGTGTCCGTGTTTCCCAGAGACCTCTTAAGAGTAAGTGGTCTAAAAGGAATAAAAGTGGGTGAATACGTGCTAATCCCTTCCATGCTTTCGAGTTTAATATTATTTATTTTGCTAGTCTGTGGTAAACGGTCTGCTGCACGAGGAGGCTGATGCCACCAAACTGATCTCCAGATTTCAAGAGTACCTGGAATATGACGACATCCGCTATTACACGATGACTCTGATTAACGACAGCATTGCACGGGTGCACACAAAATCCAAAGAGGTATTTTAATGTGTTGGTTTTGTTTTTTTCTGCTGCAACTCCCAAAATGTCTTTAGCAGAACATGTACAATGATTTGCATTGTCTACTACAATTTTACTGCAAAGGAATCTATTCACTGTGCTTTTTACCCCATTGAGTTCACTGCTACTGCAACATTATGAACCCCAGCAAGGTTTTGCAACAGGGAGAGGTTGTCTGTTCCTGTAAAATGTATAGTCAATTCAATAAGATTTCCTCAATTATTGAACTATACATTTATATAGGACCAGCTCAGCCCTTCTTGCTACAGAAACCTGACAGCATTGGCCCCTCCTAATGAATAGTGAAATTAGGAAATGAAAGCACATCTCTCCCTCTAGTGAATAAGCCACCCTAAGGTTAAGGTAACTCCAGATAATTAGGGTTTAAGTGGTAGTTGTGACAAGAAATACACATTTTGTGCAATTTATGCACAAATCACTGAAAATATTTATATAAATATGCATTAGAAAAACATCTGTCCTGTTATGTATAGCCCTTTCATTCTGAGTATCCAGTAATTATTTTTTCCTCTCTCTCCTCAGTCTGTGCTCCCAGTTTTCCAAAATAATTTATTTTGCCTGATGTCATCCATTAATATGCCAATGGAGGAGAGCGCATTGTCCAATTTCCTAGTAGCAGAGAAAGGTAAGGGAACAGCAGACATCGCCAATATCCATAGATTAATTCAGATCAGGATTCAAAAGAAAAGTCCACACTAAAAACTTAGTGAGTAAAGATTGTGATTATTCATTTTTTGTGTGTTTCTAAGAAATGCTATGTAGATTGTATTTCTGCCTGTTCTGTGATGGCATAATCAGGCTGTAGCATGAGTGATGATAGCTGGGCTCCGCTATTGAACTCCGCTGCCAGGGAAACACACAAGGATTTATTTGCTTAAGATCCGCTTCCTGACTGCCTAGAATCATTTTATTTAATCCATAAACCAAGCGGAGGCTAAGAGGTGAGTTTTAACTTGAAACACAGTAAGGTTTTACTTGAAACTTGCAAATAACCTTTGCTAAGCTATAGTTGTTTATTTAAAATAAGGCATAGTACACAGGGTATATGCTTAGTGAGATCCCCCTTCCCAAGGTGTGTGTGTGTATATATATATATATATATATATATTAGTGTAATGCAGAGCTTGTTTAATAGAAAGTGACCCACTTCAGGTGCAGTCTACCTACGATACTGCACATTTATGTTGCATATCAGTGTGAGTCTGGTCACAAGGAGAAGCTACTATGCTTTGACTGCGTAGCCAGCATCAGGACAAAGTCCTGCTCTGATTTGTTTCAAAACAAGCAATTCATTATTCTTGTTTATAGAATAATAGATCAGATGTTCTGTATGATGCTAGAAGGCAACTTGATGTATGATGCTAATAACATTGAAGCCTGTGGCTTCCCTTTAAAATTGTGCAATAGGCAAGAATTTGTGCTAAAATAGGAGCTGAATTGAGGATCCATCAAAATGCTAAGTAAATGTCATCTCTTTCAATGTCATTGTTTATCATCTTTCCAATGCAGAAAAGCAGGATGACTGGAAGCCAGCTAAACTAAAGGTAATTCTCCACTTTTTTTTTTTTTTTTTGTGGATAGCAGCGTTGCTTTAGGTGACGGGCTTTGAAAACCTATATTTATTTTTTATATTTATTTTTTTTTTTTTTAGGAACATAAAAAAGTTTTGAGAAAGTGTGGATGCACTTCTTGAAGTACAGAGTAAGTGTGCAAACCTCAACCTTGTGATTTTTGTTATGTTTTTGGAACCAAAATAGATTACAGCTATTAATACACTGCGACTGTAAAGTAAATGCGGGCATTGGCAGAGTAAAGATTTCTGAAGATATTTTTCACCCTTGTTTTTTAGCTTCCAGTTGGTCTTTATAAGAAGGTTCTTATGATCTTGCATGAGTCCATTTTGCCTCACATGACCAAACCCACCCTGATGATAGACTTTTTGACAGCTGCGTATGATGTTGGTAAGGAGTGTTTTGGGCTTCTTATCGGTTGTGCAATTCTGTGTTTTGAGCTTCTTATGGGTTGTGGCTTATCTCTCATTTACATCACTGTCATTTTCTAACTAGGTGGAGCCATTAGTCTTCTTGCTTTAAATGGACTGTTTGTTCTGATACATCAGCATAATCTGTAAGTATTCAGATTGATAATAGTACCTCTGCTACTTTTATTTATACGTTATAGTCGCCTAAAAGAATTTCTAATCTGTATTAGAATCGTAGGGTTTATTTACTAAAGTTGTAGCTCTCACGTATGTTTTCAGGAGACTTGCAGTTTTTACCCTCCCTGACTTCACTATGCATTATCAAGGGACAACACTAGTGAGATTCTTCTGCAAGCTGGCCTTTGAAATATCTAAGATTTCTTGAATTTTGTTTGCTTATTGAACTATGCATCATGAAGGGTCTCAACAGCACTCTCAGGAGAGGCTCACTAGCGTTGACAAGTTGAAACCACAGCCTACGTGAATTAACACAGCTTAATCTGCATGGCTGATTAATCAGTAGCCTATACATTTTGCTAGTTACCACTAGAATTTGATTCTGAGATATTTTAAACACATATGCACAGTTATGAGAGAACTGTGATATTCTGTCTTGTTCCTAAAATGTATTTTATTCTCTTAGAGAATACCCAGATTTTTACAAAAAGCTTTACTCGCTCCTGGACCCCTCTGTGTTTCATGTGAAATATCGAGCACGTTTCTTCCATTTGGCTGACTTGTTCCTGTCATCCACGTAAGTCAACAGTTTTTATAAGCGCAGAAGTCCAGCATAAGAGATTCTCAAGCTGCACTTCAGTGCAGAGTTTTCCAAACTACCTTGCACCCGTGTGATATCCTGCTGTGTTCTTATTGCCTCCTAGGCATTTACCTGTGTACCTAGTTGCTGCTTTTGCCAAACGCCTGGCTCGCCTCTCACTCACTGCTCCTCCCCAAGTGCTTCTAATGATCATTCCATTCATCTGTAACTTAATAAGAAGGCATCCAGCTTGCCGGCCTCTTCTCCACCGTCCGTCATTTGAGGGAGGTTAGTGACCAGTGCTTGTCCAGTATTTTGTGTATGTATTGTTCTTTAAGAACAGTGCTCCCATTTTTTCATGTTTTGTACATTTTATATTTGCAAGCATGGTGGCAACAGTAGGGTTCACATTCATCATACCTTTACTGGGTGATGAAAAGTGTTTGTCGGTTGTCATCCTTACATTGTGTAATTGATGAATGCAGTTTCCAAACTTAAAAGTAACAAACTTAGAATTGGTGCATTTTAAAATGATCAGTTTATAATGGTCTTCACTGTTACATTTTCCACCATGCTTTTATTTCCTTGTTTTTTTTTTTTAAAGAGCTGACATCTGATCCATATATCATGGAGGAGCAAGATCCAGCAAAAAGCCATGCCTTGGAAAGCTCTCTGTGGGAGCTGCAGGTGAGATCAGAATATGATTACTTCACAGCATGCAACACAATGAGATCTGCTCACTTCAGTATTCGCTGTGAAGGGTTAACACCAGTAGGTTTCTCCAGCTAAAATGATACAGTACTGGTCCAGTATAATACATAGTTTAATGGATAAAGAGACTTTGGCAAAATCTCTCTGGGCTCTTCCTGCAGCAGATGTTCACAGGGCTTTGCTAAATTTAAAAAAAACCCCAAAAACTTTACATATATATTAACTATACTGCAGTGAACTCTGACCTCAACACCTTTGGGATTAGCTGGAATGGAGATTGAGAGCCAGGCCTTCTCATCCAACATTAGTGCCTGACCTCACAAATGCTCTACTGGATGAATGGGCAAGAATTCACACAGAAGCACTCCAAAACCTTGGAAAGCCTATTCAGCAGAGTGGAAGCTGTTTATAGCTGCAATAGGAGGACCAATAACATATTAAAGTATATGTATGTAGAATGTGATGTCATCAAAGTCCCTGTTGGTGTAATGGTCAGATGTCTTTATACATAGTGTACTCCCCTTTTAAGATTTAAATAACAGTAAATTGTGAACACATTGCTTGAGTCTTTACCATTAAATACCTATATATATATATATATATATTTGTGTTGAATCCTTAGACGCTTCAGAAACACTACCATCCAGATGTTGTGAGGGCAGCTAATGTAATCTTCCGTGCCCTCTCTACACAAGAAGCGGATATCTCTGATCTGTTGGAGCTGTCTTCGTATGAGGTAGGATGGGCTGTCATTCATGTATGTTAGGCGACTGGCCCTTTGGTTTGATTTTTGAGTTCCTGATCATATTCTGGTGCAATATTTACAAAGTTGTAGACTACAGCATGAGTGCACAATACAAGTGTTAGGGTTGCCCAGTTTTTGGAGATTCTAGTTTGAGCACAAGCATCTCAATAAGTCATCAAACTACCTGTTTTCAGGCAGTTGTATGCCAACATCTCAACTTAGTGATACATTTTCTATTTGTGCTTAAAGATGGTCAAATGTCAACCCATTCACAAATTATGTGAAATTTTGCTGAAACAAAAACAATTTTCCGTGTATTTGGAGAAAGCAGTGCTCTTTGCCTATTCAAATTTTAATCACACTTTAAAACCTTTTTATGTTTTTAAGCTATTTCAGAAAGAAGTAAAGAAGAAATTTAAGGCTGTGCCTCTGGAATTTGAACCTGTTCGAGGAATTCTTGGCAAGAAACGCGATATTACCATTGAACATTTTGCATTTTAACAGTTTTTTCGAGCAAACAATGTTTTCAAGAATTTATGGAATTTTCATATATACAGCAGCTGTCTGATCTGAATAAATTATAGATTCATGACTCGTGTAAGGTTCATTTTATGAACAGTTCTTATTGTGTTTTTAAATTGAGAGCAACCGTTTAATGTACTCTTGCCGGGTTTGCATGCTTATTTTTTTTTTAAAAAAAAAAACCTTTTATCTACCAAGGGCCATTTGGATATTTATATTTATCAACCTAACATTTAGCCTCGCATTGTGTACTTATCCCACCAGACAGCCCTCCTTGTAGTACTGATTTATGTGATGCCTCCAGCCAGCACCCCTTGTGAATTAATGCCCAATTGCCCCCTACACCCTTGCTAATTGCCCCCAGCCTCGCATTGTGTATTTATGCCAGCCAGCCCTCCCTTTAGTAGCATGTCCGCTCTGGCACCCAGATTGCATCCACAGGGCCTGCATAGGACTTATCTTTCCCTGTGGGAAGTGATTGTGCGGATCACTCGGGCCCCCTAGAGTTGCGGGCCCAGTCAAGGTTACAGCCTGTTTGCCCCGTGGGCCAGACCAAATGATTTTGGACATTCCCAACCCTGCTTTATTTGATGGAATCTAATTCTGGTTTGAGAATAGTCGCTGAGGAGTAAGTGATTCAGATCAAGATTAAGAGACTGCACCTCACCATACCATGAATAAATATTAAAGTACTGTAATATGGATTTATTTACTTGCAAAACTGCTGCAACTCCAAACCTTGCATGCGTGGCTGCTGAAGAGAAGATGCGTTTGGCCAGATGCATCTCCTGCAAGGCAGCAAAGCTTTTGGGGTGGAAATAATAATCAACATTTATAGAGAGGGTTCTGATGCATCCCTCTATGTATTTTGGATTGGGAAAATATTGAGGTAATTCTCAGCCATCATATGTAGTGTAATTTTTAAAATGCTACTTTTGACCCAGATCTTGCCGGATGAAGGCTGGATTGCTCCCAGTTGAACATTGTGGGCCACTGGCAAGACTTTTTTGTGTGTATTTTAATTGTAATCCAACACAGGTGCCTGTTAGCAAGGATTTTTTTTATTATTGGAGTAGTAGATGGTGACAAATACATATACAAACTTTCATTCATTATAGAATGTTCTGAATACTAAAAAAAAAACAGACAATACTATACATATAAAAAAAAAAGACAAAGGGAAAGGATGCCCTTTATCTATACTAGATTTAACTGGTTTCGATGATGACATTGATACCTAGAACAGGGTCTTTGATGGTGAATAATTATAATCCATCCTGTTAGCAAGGATTTTCTGCAGCATTTTGCACCATGTCTTGATTCTTTCAATGTCCTTATTATGGCATCCCCTTTTCTAGGTACCCCTCTTTGGATGGCTTTATATCCCAAATTTATTCCACTATGCTGTGTAAATGGGCCGCTTGGCTGGCTTTCCTCTCAGGCCAGAAGATGCCATTCCCCTGGATCTTGCCATCCTAATATACGGTAAAATTGTGAACTTTAAACCAAATATATTCAAATCAAGTGCACAGGTTAACAAAAAAAAAAAAAACTTTAGTGCAAACAATTAGCTAGTCTATGCTTCAGTACGATGTCCATTCTGTCCCTGGCATTGCAATATTTACAAAGCTGTAGACTACAGCATGAGTGCAGAATACAATCTAGTAATGCTCTAAACCAGGGGTGTCCAAACTGCGGCTCTCCAGCTGCTGCAGGACTACATTTCCTATAATGCTCCTTCAGCTAAGCGGCTGTCTGATGAGTATGGGAGATGTAGTCTTGCAGCAGCTGGAGGGCCGCAGTTTGGACACCCCTGCTCTAAACCTACTGTTTAAGTAGGCATTTTCTATAAAACATATCACCGTTTTAAATATTGAATATTACAGCTAGGTAGCTACTGCAATGCAGCTATAACAATTTATTTATTACCTGTTAATAGTGGGCCAGTATGCATGTTTGGTGGTCCGTCATTTGTGTGAGAAGAATAGAAGAGCATTTTATGTATGCAGTCGTTTTGTTTATTATCAATGAAGTTTTTTACAACTTCAGTGATAAGAACTTCTATGCCGTTATTGCACAAAAAATCATGTAGCCTCAATGAAAATGTTTCTTCCCAAGATGTTTTACCTTCATAAACAGATTTTAACAGTAATGCACTGCTTTGTGTTTCGAAACAGTAGTGGCTTTCATTAAATGTTTTGTTACATTCTTGTTGTATTTGCTGCTACTACCTCACTAAAGGCAGATTTTATGTTTACCATTTTATTTGGTACAGTCATTAATAATCTGGCATATTGATAAATGCAATGGAGGACAAAGGTTTTATGGCAAACGGCATCTTTTGTGCCAAAAGTAATAAAGTATCCAAGACTGCTAATGGGTTGGAAAAAATGACTAGTTATGCAACGAACAGCCACTAGTGATTGGATATCCACTGTAAGTCAGAAACTTTAAGGAATGTGGCAGAATTAAAAAAGATGTATATAAGAGAATGTCGAAATGGTCTTTGCGATAGAGCAGGAGTGCAAAATACCTATGAGATGAAATAATGGACTTGAAACCTCTGGAATAGGGACACAATTGCCTACCCTAAGTGACAATAATAGATTACTAAATTGTATAAAAAAATGAGACTACCATTTGGTAACATGAAAATGGTAACATGACCGTCTATGTAAGAGATATCACTCTGAGAGAGATTGAGCTTAAACATAATACCACATAGCATCAGTTAAGACCTGTCCAACCCAACTCGTAACCGATGAATAAGTGCACAATCTACCAATAATATGAAACATACCCTAAATAGGGGTAAAATCCTCAATTTACACTAAAACTGTAATCATAAAGCCTACATACAATGCAAAAGTGTAGGCAATCTAATAGGAAGCAGTGTAACGTACACAGGACACAGCCTTACACATAGGACACAGCGTAACATATACTAGATGCAGCATAACATACACATTTTAACATCCAGGCTGCAGGGTAACACACACTGGATGCAACATAACACACTGAAAACATTCTCACACAGTGTAATACACACACGACGCAGTGTAACATACAAACACGAAAACGCACTCTTCGTGTTCGTTTTCGTGTTCGCCCGAAGACGAATGCACAAGTCTAGTGCTGACCTCTAGCTTGTTTTCTGACGAGTCTACCATGAGAACGAGGGATCTCGTTCTCGTGGATGATTATGCCCCCCCCCCTATATTTTTACAGACTTTATTTTATAGACGACTGCCCATACACACATATACACATACACTGCCCTTACACACAAATGCCTATACACACATATGGACTGCCCATATGTACACATACACACATCTACCAATATATATGCATACCTAAACACTACACTTACACATTCTTGCCCATACACACACACATATACACATACAATGCCCATGCACACATACTGGCTTGCATCTTACAGCACCCTTTTCTCCCCATCAGCGATCCCCTTTCTCCCTATATCTTACCTTTCTTACCTCCCTATCTCTTACATCATAACTCCCATCACTATATACTATGCCAGAGGTTACATGAATATGAGTATGAGTATATGGATGAATGTTTATGAATGAGTGTGTGTGATAGCATGGATGTGTAAGCATGGGGGCATAGCATGGCGTAGGAAGGCTGTAATCACACTCCTATAATGCCTAGGTTCTAGCATATAGTGGCTGCCTGGGCATGATGTGTGTAAAAAAAATGAAAATAAATAAAAATTAAAATATATATATATATATATAATATTGTTATTGATTTTTTGTCCAATTTTGGTGTGTTAACCACATTTTTAGTAAAAGTAAGTAACACACCAAAATTGGACAGAAATATTAAATAAAAATATTAATATATATACCGTATATGATTGCTTACAGCATTCACACTTCTATCATGCCCAGGCAACCAGTGCATGCTAGACCCTGGGCATGATAGGAGTGTGATTGCTTTTAAGTCAGCCAGTACATGCTGGAATCTGGGAATGCCTGGGCATGATAGGATTATGATCGCTGTTAACAATCATATATATATATATGATATATAATATTTATTAATATTGTTTTGATTTTTTTTGTCCAATTTTGGTGTGTTACTTACTTTTAATAAAAGTATGGGGTTTTTTTTAAAGGTGGGGAGGTAATTTTCGGTTTTGGTTGAATGCTGAATTTTTGGTTTCGGTCCAGAATTTTCATTTTGGTGCACCCCTACTATATACTAAGCCAGACACTGAAGTTGTAGAGTTCTACCTCTGTTTCTTTTGCCACAGTGTAGCCATAAATAATCTTTTTTTTACACATAAATAAGTTTTTACCATATTGTTGTTTCCCCCATAATTTACCTTTACACACACTTCATTTGTTTAATCATCAACCTACCTGTAGATACGATACTATTTGTTGCACTTTTTAAATACCGTATTTAAATATGTTGCCTGCAAAGGATATGTGCCAGAAAAGGCAATCATGTTTTTTTTTTTTTTTTTTTTTTTTAAGACAGCAGTCTGGTGCTCTTATCCACCTGAGAAATTGCTGATCATACTCAGAACTAAGGGGTTAATAGAATTTTCTGTAGTGCATTAATTTTAAAGACTCTTTAATTAACCCCTCGCTGCATCAGTGAATACTTTGAGGAGCTAACAGCCTTTACCTTATCAAAGCTAGCAGCCTGTTTCTTGGTGTCTGCCACCTCCGCAGATAATTGATGCTTTAATAACACTGAATATTAAAGAGGAGGTTGTGATGGAAATGCTAGTTGTAACAGCAGCATAAATCACACTCCATTTTATCTGATTTTACCACACTGAACGTAAGGAGAGAGGAGGTGCTGGTGGACTGTTAAGCAAAATAATTACGTAGAATGAAACAGTGTTCATCAATGTCTAATACTGGAGATGTTAGCTTATAAAAATGGCTCAAGCAGTGGGGTTTAAATGGTTAACAGTACCAGCCACACTGCTTTATGCAAAATGAGAAATTCTGATTTGTCTCTGTTTCACTGGAATACGGAGGCAGTTTGAACTGATTTATTTTAAATCAGGATCCTTTATTAATATTTGGATCAAGCCATTATAATTTCATTTATCACTGGGGGAACTTGTTCGTCACATTTGTCCATTCAGAAGATATGCTAGGTATAGAACACATCTCGACAATCTATCTTTTAGACAGCTTAGTATCCAAAAACAAATGGATTTCCTTAAACTTAGGCCAGGTAGTATGCAGCCCTCCAGTTGTTGTTTAACCATATCATCTACAACTAAGCATCATGGGAAATGCATTGTACAACAGCTGGAGGGACTGCATGCTACCTGTTGATTTGCACACTGTGTTTTGGGAGGTCAATGTATAAATGGACATTGCATCATGTAATTTATCATCATCAGCCTGATAACAAAAAAACAACTCGCAGGTCAATAATTTCCTGGAAAAAAACACAAGGAAGCAGGCTGATTTCAGTTTATTGACATAAAAGTTCATGTGCGTGTGCTGGTAATTTTTTTTATGAAAAAGCTTCATTGAGACCTTAGGTCAAAAGTTAATTCCAAAAGCCATCAATCAAACTGGCTTTTTCTGACAGATCTTAAATTAAGGTTGTTGTTCCATATACATTAAAATAGGATATAATATGTGAAAACGTGAGCCCTCCCCATCCCACACTTGTGTGGCTGTCTGTTCAGGTGGCTGTTCAAGAGCCAAGGCTCTTTGACCATACTATATGCTAATCTGCTATACCTTTCAATCACATAAAACCTTGGACATCTGCCTCCAAGTTCATTTGTAAAGAAGTGTTGAAATTGTGGATTGTGCGAACCAATGTATTGGTGGATCTACACACAAATTGTAATGTTTTCTTTTGTATTTATTAAAATGTAATCGACATACACATACAAATCACAAATATACTTTTTATAGTTTGTGTGCTCTTGCAATGTACTGTCAAAAGTGCAATGACAGTCAGTAGAATAGAATGAAAATTTCAGATAAACATGTATTTTAACCAGTACAATGTAAACACAAATTTTACATACCGTATTTTCCGGCGTATAAAACGACTTTTTAACCCATGAAAATCTTCTCAAAAGTCGGGGGTGGTACTTATCGAGCCGGACTGGAGAATCACGATTCCCCACGAAGCCCCTAAAACTGTAGCGTATCTCTAGGGGAGGGGCGAGCGGAGAGGCCGCCTCCCCTGGGCCGGTCTTCAGGGCCGCGCAGAGGTAGGTGCAAGATCGTGATCTCTCCAACTAGCCCTGATCAGCGGGTGCCCGATGAGCAGGGCTGGTTGGGGAGATCACGACCTCCCTCTATCTAGCCCAACATTAGGCGGGTCGAAGTCTGGCACTTCAGACCTCGGCTTCCGTGCTCCCTAATCACTACGCGCCAGCTACTGATGCCGAGCGTGGGGATGACATCATATCCTGGCGCTCGGCATCAATTGCCGGCGCGTAGTGATGAGGGAGCAGTGACAGACCTCATGCTCACACAACTGGATGGAAGATAGAAGATGAGAAAGGTAAGGGACAGGGGGAAAGGGGTGTAAGTGCAGTGTATGTGTATATATGTGTGTGTATGGTCATGTGTGTTTAAGAGCAGTGTAGGTATTTGTGTGTTTGTAAGCTGGTGCGTGTATATATATATATATATATATATATATGTGTGTGTAAAGGCAGGGGTGTGTGGTGAGAGCAGTGTATAAATGTGTATGTATGGACAGGCACAGGCATATGTTAGTATGTATAGATATATATATATATATGTGTGTGTGTGTAAGGGCAGTGTATGTATGTATATGTCTGTGTATGGGCAGTGTATGTGTATGGACAGGTGTGTGTAAGGGCAGTGTATGTCTATACATGTGTGTGTGGACAGGCATATGTTAGGGAGAGCTGACCCACCCAATCCAAGCAGGCTTTGTATACAACAACCAGCCAATCACCGGTAAGGTACATCGCTTGCCGTAATTGGCTGGTTGTTGTATACTGGGTAGAGGGGTAGTCTTATACAGCGAGTATAGCCCAAACTATAGGGGTCGTTTTATACGCCCAGTCGTCTTATAAGCAGGAAAATATGGTACCTTTGAATGTACCTTAGGCAAACAAAATCATTCACCTGTTTGGAAGTAATGGGTCAATTCTAAGTAAGTGACATTTAGAATCGCATTGGAGTTTGAATAATAGCACATATATATCTTGTCTTTCATAATTGTACATAGTAAATGCCTGATATGCTGCTGGGTTGTATTTTAATATAGACCTCTGCAGAGCAGCCCACCCCTAGATCTTGGGTCCCGGTCCCCACATGAGGTTCTTGTAAAGATAGCACTAATGACATTTGATGCTATTTACTTTTGGAATGATATATTTCCAGGCATATGTGATGTTTTTGATCTTAATGGCAGCACATTTTGTAATTTTCTGGGACCTTGTGTTTATTTGTCCCATAACACAATGTACTAATTTCACACATGGAAAAAAGAAAAGGAGGCTTCTTCACACTCACTTTTGGGTGGGGGACATTTTGTGGTATATTACTAATACTGCTGGACAGCACAACAATTGAACAATATAGTGTTTTTAAAAGGTAACTCTGTGAACTTAAGGTATTATACATTGTAATAATTTTTGTCTTGCATTTCTTTTTTTTGAGTTCTTTAATACTATTTTTATTCTTTGCTATTTCTGTGTTTGGCATAGAGTTATCAACAGACGTGGTCCCTGTGTACTGAGATAGGTGCTGGGCTAGACTCATAAAGGCTCGAGTACCACTTCCCGACAGCCTAGTAAAATGCCTAGTAATTAGATCTCTATAGTGTTTTCAGGCATGGTTATTAAATATTTACCTTCCAAACTAAGTGTTTGGTTTACTGGGATTTTACCACTTTCCAGAAGTCTTTCTCTTTGACACCAAGAATTTTCAGCACATGAAAACTAGGGGCAGATCGATTAAGCTCCAGAGTCTGTGCCACGGCTCTATGCCCTGGTTACAATGGAGATTCCTGATCTCCCCAACCGGGCCATTTACACTGTGGTTGACTGTGATGGAAGTGCTGAGTCAGGCCTAGGGCAGCACTCAAGGTATATGTCCACCTCAAGTAATACCATCCATTAGCAAAGTTCTCGACATATTTTGGATCTTAGTCAATAATCATGTGACTGCATAAACTTGAAATTGATATTCACTTATGAGCAGTTATATTATGGAGAATGTAAATGGCAGTCTTGCACAAAAAAAGCCAGTGCAATCATACAGAGTAACTTGTGCATGTTTACTAATAAAACATGTCATAGGCCTATTTTAGTCACCCCATCTTCCTGCCATACTTTTTCTGAGCTCCTCCATATGATGTCATCAACCTGGTGGTCTACCTTTTAAAGACACAATGGAAGTGTTAATGGGCTGGCTGTGGAGATCAGGGATCTCCATTTTATCCAGTCCATTGGTTCCCCCGTTATGAGCCTAGGCCAGAATATAAAGCCACCTTTTCAAATGCCAACTGTAGGATCAACTGTTCTTCAGCTGGTGATTCTCCATTACATTTACTTGTACATTATGATAAAGAGTAGTATGTAGATAAGTCATGAAATAGTTAAAAAAGGCATTATCACATTGAGCAGTAATTGTAGACTATTACCGGAACTCTGAGCCTCTTGTTTGGCTAGACACTACACTTGTGCCTTGGGGCATGCAGAGGATATAGTGTTTGCAGAATTAAATCTGCATAAATCCAATCTACTCAGATCAGCTGTGTCCTGCAGGTTTCATTGACATCCTGGAGTGTTATTAATAATTCAGGAATCCTACTGCGCAACTGAAGGGGCATGTGGTGTGAACCCCTGTTTGTGTTATTTCTCTCTGAGATTAGAACGTAAACAAGATGGTATTTAAAGCCATCCTTACCCGCTGGGCAGAACCTTTAACTGTTATCAGGAGCCTAATAAGCAAGTTTTATGTTTGAAGCGCAGTGTACTTTCTCAACATCCAAGTAGGTTCTTATGAGGTCCTTTGTGTTTCAGTCTTGTTTAATAAATCCTTTTATTCCTCCTCTCTACTCCTTTAAGTAACTCCCTTTATGATTCTTGTTGGCAGCTGAGCTACAAGTGACTGAAAATAAATTTAGCCCACTCTCTGCCTGAATAATGCTCTATACAGCCTACGTGCAGAAAAGAACAAATATGCACTGGTTAATGTACTGCACACTTTAGCTTTTTCAAGTTTCAAAATAGTGCTGGCCTTAAGCAGTGCGCATAAAGTAAAGACCCAGCGTCCATGAAAAGACAAATAAAAAATCAAATATATCAATGCTATTGCACTGGATGCAACCAATTAGAAGCAGAATAAAGAAGTAGGGTTAAATGTGCCAACAGACATGCCCTGCATTACACATCTGATGTGTAACATACAGTCATTGACATTGTTAGACGTTCAGCAGAATATGTAGTTTGAGAGTTTATATTACACAAAGCCAAAACAAGGCCGATAATATCATAGGTGTATTCAGTAATTAGACCCATATTTCAGGTTTGGAATCTCTCTGTTATTATACAGTTACGTGAAAAAGAAAGTACACCCTCTTTGAATTCTATGAGTTTACATATCAGGACATAATAACAATCATCTGTTCCTTAGCAAGTCTACAAATAAGGTACGAACAACCTCAGATGAATGTCATGATTTATTCAACAAAAATAAAGCCAAAATGGAGAAGCCATGAGTGAAAAACCAAGCACACCTTGTGATTCAATAGCTTGTAGAACCACCTTTAGCAGCAATAACTTAAAGTTTTTTGTGTGACTTGATCAGTCTCTTCCAATGTTGTGGAGGAATTTTTGCCCACTATTCTTTCAAACATTGCTTCAGTTTAGGTTCTGTTTTAGATTTGCTAGTGTGCTTGGGATCATTGTCCTGTTGCATGATCCAACACCTGGCTCTGTGCATAATGGCCAAACATTTTTACTTTGGTCTGGTCTGTCAAAAGGACATTGTCCCAGAAGTCTACATTGCTACACATTGCTACACAGCACTCGATTGTCTGCACACTTAGAGGCACTGGTGCTGGGTTCTGGTACAGCCTAAATTCAAATTCAGGGGCAGAAGAAAATTTCCAGGCAATATTAGAGCATGATAATGGTGAGGTAGGCATTGCCTTCCTACAACGAGCTAAACCAAGGTGTGCCAACCAACAGAGGGAGTTGTTGAATAGACCCATATAGGAAAAGGAGGTTATAGGGGGATTAAGGCTTTGAAAAATAGGAAGGCACCAGACCCCGCCGGCCACCCCAGGGAGTTAAATGAAATCCCTTAAGCCCCACATAACCAGTATATTCACACATATACACACCTAACATTCTCAGGCAGGGCAGTATTGATAACAAAAAGATCAGTTTTCCTAGATGCTGCTGGTATTGATTACACCAAAGGAGGCCAAACTTTTACTTCTGAGTGGATTTTAGTCATTCTCTTTTTCAAACCAGAGTGGACCATTGGACAGAGAGACGGAGGCAGATTGTTTGTTTATTGGGTTAAGTTACTTTTATTACAATGTATTATATTTTCACAAGTGAATGCCATCTTTTTTAAATATAGGGTGAGATTGGATATGTCAATTCTGTAAACAATGTATGCTGCATATCTCTCTTATGAAATACAAGATTGGGATTACTATCACATGTATCACCTTGTGAAAATTTCAATAAGTGAAATGAAGCGTTTTAAAAATGTATAAAAAAATAAAGGCAATTTCTGAGCCCATTCGATTTATGATATGCTCCTCACCTATAGATCTGGATCATCACATGATCCTGGAGGTATAGCTTTAAAATTATAATACCCCAGTTGATGGCAGATGGGATTGTCAAGGCGAATAATTTTATTGTTCATTGCATGGCTGCGTGAGCGGACAGCGCAATAGCTTTGTGCACCCGCAGGCAAATTAAAGAAACACTTTGTCCCTGCATTTTCTACACCACTAGCTATGTCATTGCTTCTTAGAAGTCCGACAATAAATGAGAATATTTTAATAGCTGCTTTAGGAGCCCTTCTGGGGAAATATTCTGCACACTCAATGCACTCAACATTTCTTAAAGGTTTAATTGTGTTCATCTTCATGTGACATTTTTACTAGCATATTTAACCTCTTCATACATTTTAGAAATATCTAGACTCCCAAGTGGTTACTATAATCCAAGGTTAAGTTGAGAAGTCTGCAAATGTGATATTTCGTCTTTTAAATTAATTTGGGTAAAATGAAGGCATATATGTTTTAATGTAATTTTCCTTCTTAACTTGGGCTTTGCCACTCCAGAACAGGCTCTTGGACTATTGATTACTACGACTCACAGGGAGCTTTGGCAGCTACACCATATGTTTGTCTATGCGTAGCTTTGTCTATGGTTGCAACCTCTAGACAAATATAATTTTCTACTACCTAGGCTGCCTGAATCGGAAGAAAGCTGGGCAGTGGCATAGTCTTCCTAGGGAGACATGTCTGAATTTATGGCAGCCGCTAGGCCCCCTCCCTACAATACCTGTAAACTCTCTGGATTACGCCCAGAGACTCTAGGTGAAGCTACACCTCTCTAGGTCACTACAGGGTATGCCCTACTACCTGTCCACTCCCCTTCCAACAATTGTGGTTGTCCTGTGACAACAGCGCGGTAAGCTCCTGGTAGCCAGAGCCAGAAAGTCATCAGGTATGTTTACTTGGCATACATTGCCCTATCAGGACATAAATCCCTATGCTCCTCCTTTTTCTCCCGATGTTCCTCTTATAAGAACTCAGAATGTTTATTGTGGGGGTATCACAGTTCTACAGACCTAAAAGCCACAACAGTAATTAGATGAAACACGCAAAGCGAAAATATGTTTACAAATGGAATCTTGTAAAAACACCATAATTGTATTTCATGTCTGTACTGCCATTTTTAGAACTGGCCCTGATTTTTCCTTGCCTTTGACTTGCACATGCAAAGTGCTGTCCAGCGGTGTATATAATGCGTGTAATCATAGAAGGGAATCCATTAATTAATCAAGAGCAGGGTTTTCAGGACGCAGAATGGTTAATTAATTGAACCCCTGCCAGATTGTATTAAGCATAAGGTAGCACTTTTCCTAGATTAGTAGTCAGTTGTAGAGGTGGAGTAGCAGTATAACACACAATAGTGAGCCTGTTTCCTAATGTATGAATACTGTTTTGGATCTATACGATTGTGCCTTTAACTCCATCACTCTACAGTATATGTGTGAAATCAGCTCTTATTTACATGTGGTTTTACCAAAGAACAAATAAATCACAAGGTGGAAATTTTATTTCAAAGTAAGGGGAACTCTGGCACCTTCTTGCCTAGGGCTATGTAAGTTGTAATGAACACACAAACACTCTAACATCCACACACTCAAGCTACCGTGGGCTCACATAACATTGTGTTAAGTGATGCTACTGATCCTCCCCCTCTGCAATTATGCGCATTACTGCACATTATGTGTAATCTTGCAACAGTAACAACTTTATTAAAATAAACACAGATAATTAACATGAAAATCAGTTTTTGAAAAAGAATTTACCTATAGAGAGAATAAAATAATTTATTGACATTCAGTGCTGAAAGGTGTATCGGTTGCTTGAGCATATGTGGAATTATAGCCTATTTACATTGAAATGAATTTGTTTGAATACAATTGGGAGCTCACTAGCACAGTCTAGAGAGTGATAACAAAAAATAGAGAATTATGTTTCTGCTTTATATTGAGTAACAAAGATAGCAGACTATACTAATTGTTAAGAAGAACCAGAGTATCCACGATTGAAACAGAGCATAGTTACAGAACTCCAGACCTTTAGGATGCGAATACGGCTCATTTGTGGATATCCCACCTTGTGCACAGGCAATTGAATACCTCCTAAACTACCTTTCCCCTGGGAATTAGCGTAACTGACTGGACAGGGAGCATATATGAGTGTGGGTGAGTGCTCTGATTGGGGTATGTAAATTGGGGATCCCAATGGGTGGCCCCTTTCAGTCAGTGCCACTTTTGAAGCAACGGCTGACAGCACTTGCCTGCTTACCACCCACCCTCCCTATTTTTATGAACTAACTTTCTTTTCTTTTGTAACAGCAGGCGGGTAGTGTGTCCTTGTTGGTCTGGGTTTGTAAGGTACGAGTTTGGATACTGGCATGAAGGTCTCAATCTTCCCCTGACCTCTGATGTTTTTATGGACATGCCCACCCGGCGTATGATCGGCTGGTGGTTAGCATTAGTTTGGGACAGCGGAAGTTGTTTGGATGAGGGGGGAGGCAAGTGCCTGTGCTTTGGACTGTTTGTTGGTGAGTGGCTGGTAAGGACATGGTTAAGTTCCGTTACTGTGTTGGATATGTTGATGGGTTTTATTAATTTGTATATATTTGTTTATCAGTTATTTATTTGTTACTTATGCATTGGTTGATTGTGTATTTATATACTTATGTTGATAGTATGTAATCGTGTTTAGGACAACACAGTTAAGATATGTTTTTTAAAGTGAGCTGTGGCCTGTGTAAATCCAGTTCAGCCTCCTGTTTTTATTTGGTTATATTGGTGTTAGAGCACGGTACACACTACCTTCATACATGATTTTTTATAATAAAGGATACATATAATTCATGGCCTCTTAGCTTGTGGCCTAGACTTTTGCACCACCAAAACAGAAGTTTACTATGATTCCCTTCATATCAGGGTCATCGATGTCATATATAATTTATACAGACTTCATATTGGTAATTACCTCCTTCGTTCTATAGCAATTTGCCCTCTACCACCCATCTATTAGGGTACCCTTCTCTATAACATCCTTGACTAATTTTAGTACCCCCAGAACACCTTCATCACCCTCTGCTTTTCTGTACCCAGTTTCATCCCTACCTTCTTACCCATATGAATTTCCTGTCTCCTGTCAGTTACCTCCACTCTCACTCAGGTAGGATTTTCATCAGGGTCATGCCCAGTGGTGGGATTCAATTTTTTTAGTAACCACTTCCGAGATTTCGTACTAAAAAATAAAAACCTCACACACACTCAGGCAGACTCTCTCACACACATACACACAATCAGGGAGTCTCTCACACATACACACAGACTCAGGCAGTCTCACACACACACACAGAATCAGGCAGTCTCTCGCACACACACAGACT
>VKOC01048081.1:0-16419 GCA_009364415.1 Spea multiplicata | reverse complement strand
GCAAACTATCTCTGTTATAAAAAGCAAACTTTATTAGTTTTAACACTGCCATCTTTAATAATCATTCTTAACATATGATGTTAAAGTAAAGAACACGCCTCAATTATAATAAATTGTTTATTTTTGTTTGCAAATAGGTTGCTCACTGTTCCTCTGTGGGTATCACACTTGTGGTAAACGACAAGGTAAAATGGGAGAATGCAGTCAAGGTAAGTAAATAAATACATAAATAAACAAAAAAGAGGCTAATGCTTCATGGTAAAATGTGACATCAAGAGGCTATATTGGGATATAGTGAACTCAAAAAGAAAACTAAGATGAGAAAGAATGGTGTGACATCATATAAGTCACCTCTATTCTATGATTTGGGAAACTAAACTTTTCATTATATTTTTTTGGAAACCACTGTAAGAAGCGTAACTCCTTACATGAGGGCCTGTTAGCTCACATAGAAAGCTAGTGAACCATTGTGCTAGGTGGTGTTACCAGGTTTAAAAACTGATACCTGCCAGAAGGGGAGAATGCATTAGGAGGAAGAATCCATGTCCACATTGCTTTATGAATCACACTTATTATAATTTCCTTTCAGAACTGTAACGGTGATGAAGTTGCTGAGATGATAGAAGAAGAAGATGCAGTTAAGATTTGTGGAGGAGCAATTAATTATGGGGTAAAGTGTTTTACATATGCTTATTTATATAAAAAACTTTTTTCTCTGTTATCTCGGGGAGGAGATTTTCATAATTTGCCTTAAATGTGTTGCTCCACTTAGAAGAAACATTAATTTCCCTCTCTGGCATGGGTACTAACATTAGCAGATCTGTCAATGTAGACTTGTATCTGAAGGTTTACTCACGTTAAAAAAAACGATACAGGGATATTTAAGCAGCTTTTTAAACTTCTAAAACCAGTGACTGCTTATGTGTCACTTAAGTCTTCCCAGCACAAACTTTAAATGATTAAAGTATTATTTCATGGGAGGGTTTGGAACACTAATACAAAAAATGATGTTTCTAATGTTTCATTTAATCTTCACAAAAAATATTTATAACTTACAGATGCTATATGGGAGTATTCAGTAACGCTAACCTTCTAATTTCTAAATGTTTGCCATAATGTAAATTTTGAAACCAATACAAGACCGATTTGCAGATTTAATTTTGTGGAATAAGTTATAGAAAACGTTTTTTTTAATTATTTCTTATATGTTTGCAGGGCTTACTCCTAAAAAATGAATGTGACATTGACTTATGTAAAATTGTACACGAAATTGCTCTTGATCTGGTTAGTACATTCTGTTATAGTTTTATTTCGACCAAAAAGGTATATGTTAACATCCCACAGTGAAGCAAATACCAGCCTCAAGTCATGGCGAGGGTCACCTGTACAGCACGTGCTACATCCCATATTATTCAACTCAGTGAGCAATTCATTAACCTATTCATGAGTTTCAATTTACTGAGCATCTACAATGGATTATTTTGCCTGTTATCAATATCTTGATCCACTAGATCAGACTAAAACTAAATGAATTGAAACAAAAACCTAATAACACCATGTGCAGTCAAGCAAAAAATAAACATCAGAACAGTGTAAACTAAGTGAGCAAATATATTGCACAATTATAGGAAATTAGGTGAAAAATGCATTAGATTATATAACAATTTAAAATATATATACATATTTAAATTAAAAAATAAATTAAAAGATTTTCTAAATTAGACCTACAGTATAAAAAACTTGAAAACATAAAAGATTCTACAGTTTAGTCACAGGGCCGGAAAAAAAAGCGCCCTGGAAATAATTGAATACCAGCCCAATAATTCATACTGCCATTAATGCGCTCACAGCCCCAATTTTTGAGGGGGTTCAGAATAGGGACAAACTATGAATTTATAAAGTGTATTTGGGAAACACGTCAGTCAAAAATAAGATACAAAAACACATAGTTCAAAATATTACGGTGCCTTATGACATCATGTCATTGGTTGAGACCAACTGGGAGAGCACCGGTATAATCCGAATAACGCAAATTAATTTAAGTATGACATTAACTATTTTCAAGCTTTAAATAAATTACTGAAAACAAAGTTATTTAACACTTTAAAAATGTGCATGGAACATCATGAATAAAGTAGCGGTGCAACCGATGTAGTCCTCGTGACCCACCATTTGCCCTTCCCTTTCCAGAAGAAGGAATATGTGATAAGTGATTTACATGTAATCAGTGATGTTGATTGGTCAAAGATTGATTAGCAGCCTCAGAAACTTCATGTATATATATGAATATATAAAAGGTAATCAGTGCAGTTAATAAGATAGATAGATAGATAGATAGATAGATAGATAGATAGATAATGATACATGCATAAAATGCTAAATATATTAAATGCATGCACTTACCTTACTATTTTTTCGCAGGGCAGAATTGCTGCTGGATTAGTTGATCTGGTTGATGGTATTTTGAATATTTCAGAAGGTCGTCTTGGTCGTCTCCTTGGTTAAAAAAAGGTAAAACTTCAACATTTCAGATAAGGAAATCTAATTTTATATTGAATTGTACCTTTCCCATATAGGACAGACTCTTTATAAATTAGGCTGGAATTACATAAATGTATAATTTATTTTTGTTCTGTTTAAACTTCTAATAATTATCAATGAGTTACTCATGCATCTTTGTATAAATATGATATAGAATGTGTATTTGTTCTTTTGTTTTAAAAAATAGTCACCATTGTCTACCATAAACCTGCATTTTATGATTTTTTTGTTTTCAGATCAGATCTATCTATGAAGTATGACTCTACAACAAATAAACTTTTTCTTCTAGAGGATATTTCTGCTTTGGACCTTATGATTTTCTTCTCTTTCTTTCTTATCATCATGAGAACTTGATTTACTGAATGTGTCACACCTTCTAAATAAAGACTTTCAAGCATTATCTACTTGAATCTACAGGGTTTTTTTTGTTATTACAGTTGGGGTACAGTAAATTATTTCTAATCTTGAGAAAATATAAAGTTAAAATGTACAGTAAATTGTGGGAAAATCTGATTTTCAGAGAAAACTTAGTATTGCCTTTTTTGGGAATACCTTTTTATTGTGGTATTTCCTGTTACACAAGAACTGCATATGGGCAGATAGACAATAGTAAAGCTAGCTTGACAAAGGCCCTGTTTGGCCGAAACTTTGCTTTTGTTTGCTCTCGCTTAATAAAGTAACCTGAAGATTGGAAGCTGTTTGCAGTGCTGGGATTCCTTTTCTTTGTGTGCTTCAAGAGGGTTTATGCTGCCCCCTTTTTTCCTGCTAGCACCCAGCTTCCTGGGAGTTGAGTGCAGAACCATTTTCTCTTTTTTACAGTATCCCACCTAAGGACAAAACTTACAATAAAAAAGAAAGAAAGAAAAAACACCTCCACGTGAATAAAATAGGTAATAAAATTATATATATGTACCCCTACAAGTTCCGCAGCTCCCACAACAACACTCCTTACAGGTGTAACAAAACGATATATCAGCAAGAGGGGCTCATGAACATGTGGGGAAAAAAGAAAAAATACAACACAATAGTGTAATAAATATGCAAAAGTGAGTGTGGTAAGTGATATTGCACTCACAAGAATAACTTGATAGAGAGGCTCATCACAAAGAAACTGTGCTTCATAGGGTCTGAAATGTAAATCAAAAGACCACAAATGGTGCAGTACGATCCAATAAATATTTAATATCCTGAATGAATGAGTGCCAAATGAATGGAAAGGCAAACCCAAAATCTGCAAACACTTTCTGAAAACAGAGTATAAACTGAAACATTGACAAAAAAGAGGAATCACTATGTATTAGCAACGGAGACACAGATGTTTTGAGAAGGGAATTCAGAAAATGGCGACAACATGCCACGGGGCAGGTCACCAGGCCGCGCATGTGGTAAATAGTAACGGAGAAACCCTTACCAGATTGATCAATATTTGACATGGGGTAATGAAATGCAGTGAATCCTTCTGTAGGTTAATATCTTCAATTAAAAGACCACCCACCTTTTTAAACCTATTTGGGCAAAATAGTCCCCCAATATGCATTGCCCCATAAAATGTCAGAGAAAATGCTAGTCGAAACAGTGGAACTAGAAGGTGAGGAACAAACGGAATGGAAAACATAAAATACAGGAGGGCAAACTAAACTGGCTGCCTAGTATCAGGTTTCGTAAAACATGTCTTCATGGCTTTTAGTGTTTGTCTGATAATAAACTCTTTTGTATAATCCTGAACAAAAAGGCCGTAGCTGAATCTTTGCGTGACAGTCCTGAAGGGGGAATACCCTGTTCGTGTAATAGCGACAGGAACCACAGGAAAATATCAGTGTAAGATTCCTGGGCACCAGTGGACCCAGATTTGGCTAAAATGTGAACCATTCAGCCCATACCTTAGTATAAAAAAACCCCCTGTAGTGGCGGCTACTGAACCCAGACCATGCCAGCGACCCAGCGAGCTTTAGAAGCTATAAATGGGGTCCCCTCTGCCATGGGAGCCAAAGACCGTAATTTCTGCCAGTTACAACGGAGCGTCAGCAATGTTAAACCAAATGTTAAATTTAAGACATTGGAAAACAAAATAAAGCAAAAGGGCAAGCACAGGGGGGAGACGAGGCAGAGATTGAACAACCCCAATGTTGTCTGAATGAAAGGTACTGTATTTCACCAAGTATAGGACGCTCCCATGTATAAGACGCACCTTAAATTTTGGGCCCAAATATGTAAAAAAATATATAAATTTATTGTACTGGCTGCCTGGGTATGATATGAGTGTGATTGATGCTAGCTGCTAGCAATTACACTCTTATCATGCACAGGCAGCCAGTACATGCACATCACTTTCAGCCTCCCTGTGCCCCCTACACACAGAACCATTCTATCACACACACACATATTCATTAATTTATTCCTCCACCCTTACCTGAACTGCATATCTTCTGGTGCCGCTCACTATGAGGTGCTAAATCTGACACTGTCTTTAAAATACAAAGGCAAGAGGTCCAGTTAAATATAATGGACCACAGAGGAAAAGCACGCATTCAATAGACTATAAAAATTCCCTTGTGCACAACCCTCATATGTCTGTTTTTGGGAGTACACCCCATGTTTTTATTGCAGTTCAGAAAAGTCAATTTACAGCAAAAGCAGAACTTTGAAGGAAAAGTAATAATGAGAAAAATGAGACAAGTAGCCAGCAGCAAAACAATACAGCATACTGCATAAGAGACAGGACAAATTGGATCAAAGGGGAAAAATGTACAGCAGGAGCAAGGAAAGAGAGAAACAAATATAATAAGTCTGCAAATGAGGTGCAAAAAAAAGAACAAGAAATTGCCAAAGAGGAAGACAAAAGGTTAGAAAACCAAAGAAGCATGAAAGAGTCAAAATATTCTTTTTTATTTTGTAACTGCACAATAGATGTTATTTTGTATTGCAGTAAAAATAAAATTAAGTTATGTTAATGTTGAAAAACTGTTGGGCATAAGAAATTAGAGACCATTCCTTTATAAATTCTCCAGGTCCCAAAACTAAGGGAGTGTTCCTAATCTCAGGTTGTTACCTGTATAAAAGACACTTATCCATAGAAGCAATGAATCAATTATATTCCAAACTCTCCACCATGGCCAAGACCACAGAGCTGTCCAAGGATGTCAGGGACAAGATTGTGGACCTACACAAGGCTGGAATGGGCTACAAGACCATGCCCAAGCAGCTTGGTGAGAAGGAGACAACAGTTGGTGTGATTATTTGCAAATGGAAGAAACACAAAATAACGGTCAATCTCCCACGGTCTGGGGCTCAATGCAAGATCTCACCTCATGGAATTTTAATGATCATGAGAACGGTGTGGAATCCACCCAGAACAACACAGGAGGATCTTGTCAATGATCTCAAGGCAGCTGGGACCATATATCATGGACTGGGTCCATACAGACAACTGTAATGACCCAGAGAGCCCAAAGATTGTGTGCAGGAGTTGTTGCACAGTAGCAGAGATGGACAGGGCCTGGTGCAGGGCGACTGCATTCTCCCAGGTGAGCATCTAGGGTTTTGCAGCCACAAAATAGCACCCTGACATAGCAGCAGTAGTAGTCCAGAACAAAGCAGAACTTGGAGATACCCTACGAGCACCCTGGAGCAGGCATGAGACACAGCACTAGAATCATGTGCAGGATACTGCAGGCTGGGAGTACGGAAGCTAAGCAGAGTATCAACAGAAACATAGCAAGCAAGGAGGACAAAGCAAGGAACAGGGAGACCGAGCAAGGAACATAACCAGACAAGACATACATGATACAGGGCACAACAAAGGACAGGGAACAAGGCAAGGAACACAGGGGATGGAGTGAGGAGCCGGAATCCTCGGACGCTTGTCCCTTAAGCAAGGATAGGACATCCTAACTGGGACATGGGGAGAGGAGAGAGGAACCGAAATCCTCAGATGATTCAGGGTAGGAGGGCAAAGGCACATAAGGGACAGACAAACACGAAAACAGGAACTAGCCTATGTGATAACAATTGGAGATTCCGTCACATCATATGGCCATAGTATGCTTAGCCCACCACTACGCCAAAGTACTCCAATATTCGGTGGGTCCTAACGCTAAACCCTGCTTACTGAATTACTAATAAACTAAACATTGAATCCAAACACAGAACCGAGAAGGGCATACCTTTAGACTGCAGACTGAGACAAACATAACACACGGGTGGGGCACATCTCATAAAGGAAACAGAACTGAAGCAAAGAGCAAGACTGAAATCAAGGAATCAGAAGCACAGAACAGAGCATATGGAAATCCAGGAACGGATTACAGCAAAACTGAGGCAAGGCAGGGAAAAACAGAGATATGCAGACATCAAGTGAGTTTGAAATTGAAACTTGCACTTCTGCACATTATTTCAACCTGTTTCAACCATGAAGAGTGCGGTTGTCTTCCTTCTCCTGGGACTTGGCATCTCTGCTGGTAAGATCTTTTTAGCAGTCTTGTTGGTTCTTATGTTTTCCACTGAGCTGTTATACTATGTTAAAAGGACTTTATGTAGGCGAATAAGAGACAATTACAATTTTTATTTTGTGAAACTGATACTTTCAGTGTACAGGTGGTGATCAACAGTATCGAAAGCAGCAGAGAGATCCAGTAGTATTAGAATAGAGTAGTGACCTTTAGCTTTGGCAGAGAGCAAGTCATTGGAGACTTTTGTAAGAGCTGTTTCAGTAGAGTGAAGGGGTTTGAAACCAGACTGTAGAGGGTCAAGGAGGGAATTAGAGGAGAGGAAGGTAGTGAGGTGATTGTACACAATCCGTTCAAGCAGCTTAGAGGTAAAAGGAAGCAGAGAGATAGGGCGGTAGTTAGTCAAAGAGACGGGATCTGAGGAAGGATTCTTTAGAATTGGTGTGATTAGCGCATGCTTGAAGGCAGATGGTACAGATCCAGATGATAGAGAAAGATTAAATAGGTGGGTAAGTGATGGACCAAGGGATGGACGTAGAGACTTTGTGAGGTGTGAAGGGATGGGGTCAAGGGGACAGTTTGTTGGGTGAGAGGAAGAAAGAAGAGTGGCTATCTCTTCTTCGGTTGTAGGGGAAAAGGCAGTGAGTATAGTAGGAGTAGAGAGGGTGGTGGTGAGTGGTGTAGGAGGGAGTTGTAAGATTTCCTTTTATTTGAAACTAAATTGTTTACTAAATGTTTAATAGCTACAGAATACGATGGTGCTCTATAAATAATACTTAATGTAGTTGAAAGTATGGTGCCAAAATTGACATCACCTCAAAATAATTTATAATGGAATTTTTTTTGAGGTTCACATAGGAAAATACTCACTTTGTATACATAAAAAATAACAAGGTTAAATAACAACAAACCTTTATAACACACCAAAAACGACAGTTTACCACAGAAAGAAATAAAAGGCCTCTAGGCCTTACAACCTTGTAACTAATAGGAAACAAAATGTAAGCATATGGCACATAGCAATGCCATAATGTAACAGGTACACTACACATGTGGGCCAACTGGTTCCACTCCTCCTTCAACTGTTAACCCAATTTATCCGAATGCCAAAAAAGCAAAATCCTAATTCATGTAACATTCTTTTTTCCATTTTTTCTTATCCAGTTTCTTCTGAGAAAGCATGTAAAGGTGTGATTCCGGTAAGAAGCAATTAATGTATTTATTTATTATTAATATTTAAAATATCTTTGCTACAAAGTTTGTAGAGAAGCCTTTCGGTAAGTAAAACATACCTTCTAGTGCCCTAGGCTACATACAGCTTGCCCACAGCCCTTTGTGCCAGGAACTACTGTGTCTGACCAAGCTAACTATAATCATAATCAAGCTAACTATAATGTATGGATGCACTGAAATTACCATTATTTCCTTTACCTACTTATGAAGTTTTATTTTTGTTTTTTTGTTCTCTCTATAATTTTACCATTTCTTCTTCCCTTCTCATTGGCTACAGAAATAGATGAAAAGTGACAAACATTTTCATTGTTTTGATTTTCCACACAAAATTTTCACACAAATATTGGAGTAATTTGTTTGTTTGTTTTTTATAGCCTGCAAAGGGGAAATACATGGCCCACTTAAACGCAGAATTGGCATGGCATTTGAAGGCTTATAAGGTATTTTATTTGGCCTTTAAACATTTGAAATATTCTTTAGCCAGGGTTGTGATATGATGAGGAACTGCTCATAGAAACATCGGAAACTAATAGGTAGGTAAAGATTAGAAAACCAGTCAAACAGGAGAAGCCTGGGAGTGCTTGTTGTGTTATTTTTCTGGAAAGGCTTCCTTTTTCTTATATTCGGCAGACAGACCAGGATGACACCAAGGTTCCTTTAAGGCTAAAAGCCATCTCAGAAAATAATTTGCTGTAGTGTAAGGATAACCTAACTTTACATGTGAATAGTTAATTTCCGTTATTTATTGGCAGCTTATCTAATTATACACATTAACAGTAACATTCAGTTACTGCCTTTAGACCCCTTCTCCAACAAAAATCTAAACATATTAAATTAAACAAAAACAAATATAAAATAAAACATGGAGACAGTGGACTAGGCATGCAAAAAATGGTATTCTTGTGAAAAAATGTATGATATTTAACTTAATACCTCTGTATAATAATATCATTTGTTTATTATTTTTTCCATAGGATTGCGGGTGCTCTGGTGATGTTGTAAAAGGAAAATGTCATGTAAAAAATATCCTTAATGGTGTTTTCAAAATCCTGGTAAAAGCAGTTTTATTTTTCCAATGTCATAAAAGCTGTTGATATGTATCACAACGTTTTTCACTATCGCTATGCCGACAACTATAAGCAGGGATATGGAGTCCTATAAATGTTGAAAGGCTTCATCATGTGTTCATAATAAGTAATCTGCATTTGGAAGTGCTGGTATTGGTTCTCTATCTAGAGGAATCCTGGGGAACGATCCACATCACCTAAACATTGGTTTCTGCACACATAACTACTGCATGAGCACTACCAAGAAGAATATTTCTAGAACGTCAAGACAAAGCATAAATCCTCCACCTTTGGTTGTGGTAGAGAATGGAAACATTAATAATAACACTGCTAGATATATGTTGCAGGTCATCATGTATTTACTTTATGGATACCGAAAGGCTACCATTGGGGTGTGTTTGAGATGTACACTATATTTGGTTCTGCATGAAATCGGTTCCATGTAGATTTGACAGTTTTAAACACATTCTTTTTGTTTGGCTACAAGTTGGTCTGATCCTTAGTAATGCTGACTCTACAATAAACTCTTTGTGATGTTTGAAAGTTCTAATATAGAAACTATACAACGCAGCACCCTGTTTTGTTGCATTGCCTGCTTACCTTTATGTACCCAGAAAGGATTGTTTCAGAGCTCTCACAAATAATCTACATTCATTTATTTCAGCATCTAACAGCCCATTACAAGTTTTGTACAGCAAACGATGGTAAGCGGTATATTTAGTTTCTGTTATAATAATGCAAAACACTAGAAAGCATACAATATTAAAATTGAAGTGTATTAAGGGTACTTGCAAAAGTGTGTTTGGTTGTTTCTATAGTTTTCTTTTTCTTTTCTTGCAAACTGTCTCTGTTATAAAAAGCAAACTTTATTAGTTTTAATGTCTATGAAAGTATTTATACTTAAATACTGCGATAATCATTCTTAACATATGATGTTAAAGTAAAGAACACGCTTCAATTATAATACATTGTTTATTTTTGTTTGCAAATAGGTTGCTCACTGTTCCTCTGTGGGTATCAACCTTGTGGTAGAAGACAAGGTAAAATGGGAGAATGCAGTCAAGGTAAGTCAAGAGGCTATATTGGGATATAGTGAACTCAAAAAGAAAACTAAGATCAGAAAGAATGGTGTGACATCATATAAGTCACCTCTATTCTATGATTTGGGAAACTAAACTTTTCACTATAATTTTTTTGAAAAACACTGTAAGAAGCGTAACTCCTTACATGAGGGCCTGTTAGCTCACATAGAAAGCTAGTGCACCATTGTGCTAGGTGGTGTTAACAGGTTTAAAAACTGATACCTGCCAGAAGGGGAGAATGCATTAGGAGGACGAATACAGTTCCACATTGCTTTATGAATCACACTTATTATAATTTCCTTTCAGAACTGTAAAGGTGATGAAGTTGCTGAGATCATAGAAGACGAAGATGCAGTTAACATTTGTGGAGGAACAATTAATTATGAGGTAAAGTGTTTTTCATATACTTATTTATATATAAAAAAAAATTCTCTGTTATCTCGGGGAGGAGATTTTCATAATTTGCCTTAAATGTGTTGCTTCACTTAGAAGAAACATTAATTTCCCTCTCTGGCATGGGTACTAACATTAGCAGATCTGTCAATGTAGACTTGTATCTGAAGGTTTACTCACGTTAAAAAAAACGATACAGGGATATTTAAGCAGCTTTTTAAACTTCTAATGTGTCACTTAAGTCTTCCCAGCACAAATTTTAAATGATTAAAGTATTATTTCATGGGAGGGTTTGGAACACTAATACACAAAATGATGTTTCTAATGTTTCATTTAATCTTCACAAAAAATATTTATAACTTACAGATGCTATATGGGAGTATTCAATAACGCTTACCTTTTAATCTCTAAATGTTTGCCATAATGTAAATTTTGAAACCAATACAAGACTGATTTGCAGATTTAATTTTGTGGAATAAGTTATATATTTCTTATATGTTTGCAGGGCTCACTCCTAAAAAATGAATGTGACATTGACTTAAAGGCTATAGTAGAGGAAATTGCTCTTGATCTGGTTAGTACATTCTGTTATAGTTTTATTTCGACCAAAAAGGTATATGTTAACATCCCACAGTGAAGCAAATACCAGCCTCAAATCATGGCGAGGGTCACCTGTAAAGCACGTGCTACATCCCTTTTTTTATATTGGTAGCTACTACAATCAAAATGCATATAACAAAATGCATATAACATTTTATATACAGTACTTTGAAAACATACTGGGAGGCGCTCTAATCATTGCCGTTGTATAAGTGATCTATTGTGTGTCCACTCAGGAAGAATGCATTGTCTTGGTCAGCCACTTATTTTTTCCTGTCTTAAAGACAGACCCCTATTTTTTAACATGACTGTAACCATACATAATTTTGATCAGACAGTTGTGATTTACAATCTTTTCTGATATTTGTAATTGCCTCCACAGTCCCACATCACCAATCATCCTTCCACACAACTGCATAGCTTTTTTCTCATGACCACCATATTGTTCTTTCTTTACTTTCACTCTTGACAATCTAATTCATTTTGTGAAGTGTATTATTACCATTTATATGGTGATGAAACTTAAACCTATATTCACCCCTGAACTGACCTGACTAAACTTTAATTGATCTCAACAGTGAAAAAACTCAGTGAGCAATTCATTAACCTATTCAATGAGGTTTGCAGTTTGTCTGAGCATCCATAATGGATGTATTTTTGCCTGTTTATCAAATATTTTGTCCACTAGATCAGACTAAACAATTTAAAATATTGTAAGAAAATATAGATATATAGGGCCAATACAAACTTCGATCGGGAACAACACATATGTATGTATGTATGTATGTGCATCATCACTTAGATGAAAACAAAAGTAAAACATTTAATACGAACAAAAATAGAAGAAGAATATAAAAAATAGATAACAAAAATAATACGAAACAAGTCTTACAAAACCTTGGAAAGGAATTTAGTTGATGGCATCTGTCCTATGCATTCCTGAGGATGGAGGGAGGGAGTGTTGGGACGGGAAGAGTCCGTGGATGGCAAGTACATCTTCCTCGACCTCTCTTCCCATGCCTTCCCTATGTCTTACACAGGCCTAGCTTATATGTGCCTTGGATAGTGATGTCAGTCTATTGGTCTTCACCTAATTGGGTAAACATTGTTTTATTATGTCAGTCTATTGGTCTTCACCTAATTGGGTAAACATGCTCACTAAGATCTTTACGTCTAAACCCTATTTTAGGTAAGCCTACTGTAATGCCCTTTTACAGTCTCAACTATACCATGCATTAACAAGTTACTATCCTATCTATAGACTGTATGTTCAGCAAATCCTTCATTCCATATTTAAGGTCAAGGAAACCTTGAAGCCTATCATTGAAACATATTAATATATCTTAATAATCATTTATTTATGCCCAATGATTACATATCTTTGACTATTGCCTATACTAATAATTTCATATGGTCCTTTATCATATTCTTAAGGTTAGAAGAGATGTTAAATGTGTTAGAATATTTTACAATTCCCCCTGATGATAGGATAATATCCTTATCATATATTTTCAAATATACACATTTACTCACCATTCGTATCACATCCGTATCACATTTATACTACAATCACATCACACTTTACCTGGGACCATATGATAATCATTAGCATGTGACACCCTTTTCTCTACGTTTGTTATGGAATGAGAGGATTGTGCTCTTTTTATCATTTCCCTTAATATTCCATCTCCCTTATCTACTTCATACTTAACATGTTTATATATCTTACTTATTCTACACATAAGAAAACTTTGATAAATAATACATAATAAAACAAGTATAGCTATAATAACAATTGGATTCAACAATATATTCCCAGCTGCGGATTTTACCGAAGATTGTGACCACATATTTACTGATTTTTTTAAATTTGACCACCAACTAACTCCAGACATATCATTCCATTGATGTTGAATTTGTTCTAATTCAACTTGTTTATGTTGGAAAACAATTTCTGCATCTTTCAATTGTTGTTTTAATATGGCCAATAATCCCTTATCTTTCTTTATTTCCTCAGTCCATGTTTTCCAAGGAAAATGGTCTATCTGTGTGAGATTAAATTGCAGAGGTAGTGTTCTTAAACACTCTGTGCCTATAGTGGAGACATTAAACTTTTTCCCATCTATCTCCAACTTTTTCAAATCACCTTCTATGCAATATAATCCTCTGTGAAGGGTTTCAATATGCATACAACTTGAAAAGAATGCTCTGACCAATGACTCCTTCATTCCTTCATTATTTGAAAACAAACTTTTCCTCCCTTTACTTGAGTCATTAATTCATGCATAGATGTAACACTTTCAATCCTGGCCTCACATGATGAATGATTGTGAAAACAAGAATGATAGACAACTTTTTCTTGCCCTGGAAGACATATTACTTTGGAAACAAAATGAAGACAAGCTGAAACATCTAATTGTTCCAGATTTTCCCCATCAAATACAAAATCTGTATATCTTAAATTATAATGAATCAATTGTGTGTCACTGACCTGAATTCCTAAAACTGTTACTGGTACCATTACTTGTTCAACTCCTGCCACTGGGATTAAAGATGTCCCAATACAAAAATCCTGATCACAACCCATCCATTTATTAATCCACAAATCAATATGTCCCAGACCAAAACTATATTTGTCAGGTAAGTTTTTCAACAGACCCAAAGGTGTAATACCACTCCGTAAAGCCTGTGCAATCATTTTTAGATTAGTGGAATATTCTATCTGTAGTTCCAGGCATGCCCTTGACACTTGATTCTCCTCTTGACTCTCTATTAAGTTTAAAGTGGCATCCTGTAAGTGAGATACAGACGACCCAATCACAGTAGCAGAACTTAGAACCATTTTTTCCAATAACTGATTTAACCCTTTTTGTACTTTTACTCCCTGACTTCCTACATAATTTACGGATCCAAAATCGGATTTAAGAGTATTTATATCCATAGTATTCAGTAAGCTTCCTACTGATTCCCTCAATAACACCTCGTCTACTTCTTGTTATTCTCAATGGATTTTGTCCAAACCATTGGGCAAGACCTTTTTCCATATTAGTAAGGTGTGACAAACATTGAGGAAACCAAGTGGATATTTTCTAATCTGTCATGTTAAAAGTCCAAACTAGGGTTACAAACGATCCATTCCTCAATAATGGTTTAGATTGAAAATAATTAACCTGAAAAGGATTGGATGGTTTGAGTGTAGTACCAGCACACAAATTATCTTCAGGGAACCAAACACTGACATTTGCTCTGTCGCAGTGTTTGTAATCTCCTTTCAGTAATACACAACATTCATATATCCCAGAGTCTTTACGAGTTGGACTATCTAATCTAAGCATAAAATGCATACCATTCCAATGTACATCCCCCATTTGACCCTTATGAAGTATACGAGTTGGATTATTCGTAAAACTTCCTAAAGATGTTTTCCCTTTTGACCAAACGAGTGATGCTTCCTGGGGTAATGGTAACCTTGTCCCACATTGTAGTTCTATAGGTTCCAATTCCTCTTGGCTTTTCACACTATGGGGATTAACTCTTACTTTAGGTGCTATAGAATTAATTACCGTAAACACAAAAGATACTTGGACCAAAGCTATCTCTCTTTCCACCTGAAAGTTCCAAACCCTAGTCCAATCATCATCCCCTGGTGATATAGAAAGCAGTGAAGGATCTAAGATTTTCCCATAGGACTGAGTCTTATACCAAATCTCTGTCTTAGATCTTCCCATCTTCCCTGATGTTAACATCTCATTGGTAACATCACCTGTCCATTGTGCATGTTCTTCTTCCTTAATTGTTATAGACCACCACATGGACTCAGTAGAATGACATTCCCAAACACCTGTCTGATTATTATGGGTAAAATTCCCCTGTGACTGTATGAATTTGGGTTTTGGTCCTACTTTTGCATGAACCGTGATTTCTGAGGTATGCTCAAAAAATATAGTCAAGCAAGGTTGATCTCTGGAGCCATAACCGAATCTAATTTGTCCAACAATGTCTCTTGACGTATCAATTTTCGATGTCAGGAGTCGATCCACCCGAACTTCTCTTATTTTATGTGATAACAATGTCTCCTGTGGTAAATCCTTTGTCGGATCATCAATTCCAATTGGCTTCTGGTACAGATCAAACAATACAGCAATCAAAAAAAACTATGCTATCTTGATGTCACGATTCTTGTATTGCTGTTTCTCAGAATGTTCTCCTTCCAATAGTTAACTGCTTTGTTTCTCCATTTTCTTGCAGAACTGTGTTCCTGCAAGAACAGAATTTAGTTAGAAACATATAATTTACACTGGTCAACATGTAACCACAGCTTCTGCTGCCTATGGGTATATTTCAGAGTCTTTTCTGTTTTTTGAACAAGGATCATTACTTGACCCATTGTGTCGATTATTTCAAACGGTCCTTCTCAATTGCTTTCCAAAGGTCCCGCCTTCCTAAAAATCTTAATCATTACTGATGCTCCTCTCACAAATTTAGAAGAGTGAGGTCGGTACCATACGCTGCATTCTAGATGCTGCATGGGGAAGAATTGTTTTTAAATTCTACTGAAGTACCTGTAACCACTTAGTTCTTGCAATGGCATCTTTCTGTGGAGTAGACAAAAACGGTTCATGAGGAAAGATCAATGGCATTTTCCTTCCTGTCATTAATTCAAAAGGTGTATACTGGGTAGTTGAGGAGCTTGTTCCCCTAATACTCATCAATACCAGAGGTACTGCATCAACCCAAGTATTTCCTTTATCGAGTAACATTTTTGCAATTCTAGACTTAATCGTTCTGTTCATTCTTTCTACAATACCTGCGGACTGAGGATGGTATGGAACATGGAATTGTTGACGTACCCCCAGGATTGCGCAAACAGCCTGTATGACTTTGCCAGTAAAAGAAGAAATCATTCTTGGGATTCCCCAAGTACAAAAAACATGATTCACTAATGCTTTTGCCGTAGACAAAGCATCATCTTTTCCTGACAGGCAACAGTTCTACCCACTTAGAAAACACATCCACCACAACCAATGCATACCTGAGACCTTGTTTACCTGAAGGTAA
>VKOC01048079.1:0-11798 GCA_009364415.1 Spea multiplicata | reverse complement strand
CAAGTCACTCTGAGATCAGCTCCTGGATGTCACATCACAAGGAAAGAATGCCTGTTTGAGTATAAATATTATCAGAAAGGAGATGTGATGATCGGGGGATTATTTACGGTTAATACCTGGATAAAAGAATTTTATTATGGAAAAATCACATACGTTCCCTTTTATTGTATTTGCGCAGAGTAAGTGCATTTTCTGTGTTACATTTTTATCGCATGTCTGGGGCGCTCTATACAGGTAAGGTGTATGAGCCTCCATCACTGGCCTTTAATAAAGAGACGGTCACTTCCAGCGAGGCCAGCGTGACAGCCCTTTTAGGATGGTCTGGCAGGGGCTGCTGTTAAAAGACATCAGTTTCTATCCCTGTAACCCTGCTGGAGATTCCCGTGAGCTCCTCGGCACGAGATGTTACTGCAGAGGGTCCTCGGCCTGCGCAGAGCGATACCCCGAACTGGGGATCTGAGACCTTTGGTCTAACTAAATCAGCCATAAAAAGCACAATATTTCTCCATTTTTATTAAAATCAGTGAAATAGTTAAATATATTGATTTTATTTCAGTGTACAGAAATACTGAAGCCTGTTAACCCTTCCTCTGCCTTGGTATTATAGGAAACCGTTTCTATGCACTTAGAAAGCTGTCGGTAATTTATCTGCAGGTAATGAAGACAGACTTAGGAGCAATTTTTAAAATAATTTATTTAGTTAAATGTGTCTGTTAGCTGAATGTTAAGTCAGTTTATTTGTTATTGGAAACAAATTTCATTAATAATTTACAGAATAAAGTAATAAATGAGCCTTATTTCCCCCCAGTGTCGATCGTACAGAATACAGAAATCTCCTGGCTTTTATCTTTGCTGTTGATGAGATTAACCGGACCCCGCATATTTTACCCAATATCACTCTGGGTTACCATGTTTATGATATTTGTGGAAATGCCAGGAAATCTTTACAGAATTTATTTCAAATAATATCAGGAAAAGTGGGTGAATTTCCAAATTATTCCTGCCGAGGAGGTAATAAATTTGCAGGATTAATCGGAAATCTTAGAACGGCTACAATCCAAGTGGCGCAGATCCTCAGGCTGTACGGATACCCGCAGGTAAGAGGCCGCTGAAAGCTCTCTGTGGGCTGAAGGTGCAGATGGCTCGGACTGATAGGATGTGTAGTTTAACTAAAAAATTACCGAGTTTGATTTTTTATAATAAAACCAACTGACACCAGAACAGCCAAAGAGAACCAATACTGAGTTACTATAAAGCGGTTATAATAAGGCAGAAAAATTAAAACCTAGAACTTTGACGGCAGACAATAGTTACAGACAACACAATTAGCTTATTGATTCTGTGTACACAGAGTTAGATGGCTGGCTAGGAGTGATGTGGGTTGCATTCCTTAGATTCTGCTACAAAGAGGAAACAGAAAAATAGAAACACAGAATGTGGCCGTGGAAACCATCCGGCCCATCGAGACGGTCTGTGTCTCCTGCTGTAAAGACGCAGACCTTAATCAGTCGTTGGTCTCGACTTAGAACTCTCTCCAGGATGTCATTATTCTTCCGGAGAAGGGGTCTTTAGAACTGTCCATAATATTCTGGGTCTGTAAACATTTTAAAAATCTTGCTGCATCATATATTTTATATAATCGTACAAAAACGTGTGAATTTCAGCATAAAAAGGAACTCCCACCACTCTGGCCATTATTTTTAAATAAAGCATGTAGTATATAAATGCAAACATAACGGCAGCTATTCTGGAACCCCAGGGTCAGATGCCTGGATATGAATACGGTCAGATAGCTTAACTCGTCCCCTATAAAAGCACACAAAAGCTTCTGTATTTTCTTAGCTTTATTAGGAAAGTCACAGAAATAAAGGCACTTGTTGGTTGTATGATGTTGGAGCTTCTCTAGAAGAAGGCGCTTTGGTGAGGGTGGAGGCGCTTCTGCAAGGGGAAGATAAAAACGGATTGCCTTGCAAGGGAGTAGAAAATGAGAACCTCTCCTCACAGAGGCTGCTGAGATAGAATATCCAGGGGAACAGGAAACCATCCGGGACAAACCAACTACAGAAAAGTTACAGGGGAGGAGGAATAGCCCAATCTCAGCTATGAGAATTGGAAGGTTGCCAGGGCAACCAGCCACTTAAAGGGAAACAGGGAAATAACAAAATAAACAACTTGTTCCATGACAGCAGCCACACTGTCGGAGAGAAGGAAAGCGGTGAAACGGTGGGCAGTAATACAAGTAATATTGGCATTGATCGTGTAAACCTTATTATTTATTTTATTGTTTTCTTAAGGTTTAAAAATATAGATTAATAAAGACTGATGCATTCAGTGGAACCATTGGTGGCTAAAAGCTCTTTGGCCTAAATAGATATTTGTATATGAAATGTAAACCATTTGTAGCCATTAAAAAATGAAACCTCCACCTCGCTAACTATTATAAATCTTATTAGATCAGCTATGAGGTATCGGACCCACTGCTCAGTGACGGGGCGCTGTACCCCAACTACATCCAACTATTTCAAGGAGCTCAGATTCAATATGAAATGATTGTGAAGTTGCTGAAACATTACGGATGGAACTGGGTTGGAATAATTACATCACAGGATGAAAGTGGAGAGCGGGAGCTCCAGGAGCTCAGCCACGTGCTCACCAGCCACGGGATCTGCATCGAGGTCGTTATTAAAATGTCTGTAACAATGAAAGGAACCCATAAGGATCTGGCCGTTATTGAGAAGTCAACATCACAGGTGCTCATAGCTTGTGGAACATGTGCTATGAATTGCAAAATACTTTTTCATAAATCCACACATGTTTTGAAAAATACGACACTTATCCTTAAAGCTTCGTGGTCAAATGCGTTGCTTTTCACTTTACAGGCAATGATGTCATTAAATTGTAGTTTAAGTTTTGCTCCTTCCAGTAGCCTGATTCCTGGCATGGAGACTTTCCTGGATAATGTCCGTCCATCCAATCGCCCGTCTGATCCAATACTTCAAGATATTTGGTTAATGGAATTTCACTGCTTAATATCTAATGATGCGAAGAACGATCTGTTTCAAGTAATTTATGACTTTACTGCTAATAACTGCACAGGAAAGGAACACATCATCAAGTTGGGAATAACAAAAAATACCTTCTCATACCCTGTGTACACGGCCGTTTATGTCCTGGCACATGCGCTGCACAATATGATTTTTTTATCCAGGAAAGAACATGAAATTAATCAAAAGAAGAATGGCTATAAAAAAAAGGTATATTATATAATGAATAAACTAAATATCTTCTAACGCAGTGCTGCAGATCCCCAGGCCACAGGGTGGGCACCACTTTTAGTTAAAATGTATATATAATATAATATCATTGTGTCAAAGGAGATTCACCCCTCCAAGCCTTTGAGTTCTACAGGCTCAACGCGCAATCACCGGTAAATGGGCAATCGCATTCCCAGCTTCAGTGATCAGTTTGGGGGTGGTGAACCTGGGCAGGAGGGTTATACCTTTTAGATGTTTTGTTAAGGCAATAAGATGTAAGGGTTTTTTCTTTTTTGTATTTTCTTTTTTACATTGCACTGATATCAGTGCAGTATGGTAAGAGGTCGTCTTAGGGCCCTTTTGAACATGTTATTAATGCCACTGATGTCACAATGACATCACTTAGCTCACTTTATTATTTTTCTTTTAATATTATTTATTCTATTATTTTAGTGATTTTTTATTGTTAGATAAAGTGTTAGTGATTTTTTTTTCGTTTTTCAGCTTGCGAGAAGAGTGATAAACATGGTTTCTCACTCTCCTCCCTGCGATCCCCTGCACCGATCACACTGTGCAGTGTCTGTGATCAGTGCCTCATCGGAGTGATCCGATAACCCAGCAGGGTCTAGACAGACCCTGCAGGGGGTATCCTGTCCTCCGGTGAACTTCTGGTGATGTCAGAGGTGACGCGACCCGGAAGGGAATGCCTGATTGCGCGGATGGGCATTTAAAACTGAAACAGCTGTTACAGGAGATCGGGCAGCAGAAGCCAGCATCATGTCAGGGGGGAGTCAAACGACAGCCTGGTCTCCTGTGTAGCAGCAGGGATGTGTACGTCAGAACGTACAGGTACGTCGATAAGGGGGTTCTTGGAGATGCGTTTTATGGACATACCTGTACAGCTATAGTGGACTGAAGGGGTTAAAGACTAATCTCATGCTGACGCAGCGAAGGTAAATTCCATGATAAAGGCCAGCCTCTTTGGAGAACCGAAACACTGCGGTGCCCCCAGCTCAGGGTGCTAAGCCTCAGTACTTAACATGCAGTATGTTCTCAGTTACTTTATTAGCTATTTCTTAGGATATGAGTACTAAATGTTTCATTTTTCACATACTGGTTTGTTTTACAATTTATGTACTTTATTTTTTAAGCTTCGTGATTATGTAAGAAGAGTGCGTTACACAGACAACTCTGGAAAGGACATTTTTTTTAATGAGAGAGGAGAAATTCCAAGTGTATATTATCTTCAAAACCTGATCCTTAAAACCGATAAAACTACGAGCCTACTAGAAAAACGTAAAGTGGGAACGTCTGACATCTCAAGGCTTTATAAAGATCATACTATAAGATATGAAAATATAATCTGGAAAAATGGAAAAGTAAGAAATAATCCAATGCCTTGCTTTAAGTACTTGTAGCTTGGTTAACTATCTGAGTAGGAGTTTGCCCTCGAGGAGGAAGTTGCACTGAAAATGTTACGGTTACATGCGCTTACTTCTCAAGTTGGAGCCTGGACGCTGAATGGAGTTTTGTCCCTTAACCCAACTGATTAAAAGCTCAACCCCAACACAAAAACAGAAGGCTTTTAAGAGCTGAAAGGTTTATCATACCTGCCTAAAAGCTTTGAGGCCACCCCAACTAGATAAAATGATAATAAATATTTACTAGACTTGTGCACATGGGCCACAAATGCTAAAAAAAAATAATTTTGTTTTTAGGACAACAAATTTAGTTTCCCGCTCTTTCAATTAAAATAAAATTCAGTGGGATTTTCCCATAAGGACAAGAACTTTGTTTTCAGCCACCCACTCACACTCTCTCTGTCAATATCTCTCTTCCTTCTCCGTGTCTCCACTTCTGCTTTGCTCCATGTCTTCTCCTGTGGTTCACTTTTCTTAACAAGCCTATAGTGATAGTGATCACCATCCTCACAGCGTCAGCGTGCTCAGCAGAGTCAGATGTAAACTGAGCGGGAAATCTTAGACAATGACTGGCAGACATCACCTAGTGGCGAGTGTCATGTACTTCATGCACTGAAATAAACAGTTGCTCAGTTGTCGTGCCTTGTTAATATTGACACTTAGGGTCCTGATACCTGCTCCCTGTACCCACCACCTTCTGACCTTCTGTGTTGAGTAGTTATTGTTATCTGGCTATTGAGCTTAGCTTGTTGATCGACCACATATTGATTGTCTAGTACAAATCGGCTTCTATCATTGATTTGGGGATTTCTGGCTACTGACTGGCTAACTACTGACCTCGTTCTAGCACATCTTGTCGTCCTCAGTTACTGTGATTTCTGTTGGTAGCCTGTGACCACATTTCCAATCAAGCAGACACTTTAGCCAAGCTGCAGATAACTAACGACTCGAGAAGACAGAACAAATGGACAACAAGAAACAGAGCAAAGGCGAACCAGAGACACGGAGAACGTAGGGAGACACGAGCAAAGAGTTAGAGAGTGAAAAAACCCAATGAAATGCAAATACAAATTTGGATCACTCTGCTTTGTTTTAGTTTGTATTGTTGGGGCTCTTCCTTTTCAGACATTGATACGAATTTATGAAAATAGCAATTTTTGCATTTGCTTCTTAAGTAAAGAATGATGAAGCAGAATATTTGTCTTTAAGTGTTAACGGCCACCATTTTCTTTACGTATCAATAATATTTTCATGATATCTATTTAATATATTGTATTAATAGTATTTTCCTAGTAGTATCTGATAATCTGCCTGTGTTTTATATACCTATTGCATGCTGTTTATTAGCTAGAGTTTGCGATGCGCTTAGGAAGCATCCCACACGAGAATATAGTATAATCGTGGAGACTGGCTGCATTGAATACAGAATCTTCGCAGGATACAAATCACACAAGCAGTGTAAGTAGGCACAGAACTAGATCTAGAGACAAGCTACAAAGGGATAAACCAGAAGCATAGTCAGACGGACCAGACTCAGGGGCAGGCAAACATGCAAGAAGTCAGATATCAGAACATTATAGGCACAGTATGTGTCAGGTTTCCAAACTCTGCTTTCATGCATCTGTCTTGATTGAATTTTTAAAAATGTAGCACCATTAAATTCAGAAATGATTATTTGTAGAACTGCCATGGATACATTTTAAATATTCAGTATGTTGTTTTATATTCCAGATCCCATGGGCTCGATGCAATGACTACTGTCCTCCAGGATATAGGAAAGCTTCTGGATATAACACGTGCTGTTATCGCTGTGTCCCCTGTTCTGAGGGTGAAATGTCCAATGTAACAGGTAGGTGAATGTTATACAGATTAAGGAGCAATTCAGGCGTTCAACTCAGTGACAGAGGAAGCCGGAGCGGCTGGGTTGGACAATTCAGTGGAAGTGACAGAAATTGACAGATCACTGTTTTACAAAAAATCCCTAGCGCCATAATCCTCTGTAGATAATACATCTCCTCTTTAGATCATGTTTTTTCTTTTTTGCTTGCCGTCTTTTACTGTCTAAAATATTCTGTAAGTTTAAGATTGCAGAATGTGCAAGCAATTTGTACAAATTGCAAATGTACTAAATGATAATAAAGAAGCTTGCGATACTATACCTAAGAACCACGTAACGAGTTGGCCGTCTCCAAAGATGTCCCAAAAAGGACATCAGCACTGGATGATCAGATGTGCAAAAGACGACAGTTCTTACCATCAATGTATTTTCCCCGACACCAAGCAGCAGCATACCTTAGAGTTTTCTTCCTCGCTCCTTCAGGCACAACAGGAACCTCAAGAAAAAAGATGTTTTGTAAAACTTCCACCCTCCCCCAACTACTGGCATACATTCAGCTGGCAACAGAAGTGCCCCAGAAGTAACGAGCCAGACACAACAGAGTGAAAAAATTAATTTATTAGGGAGGGAATCAAGTGCAGCCGCCTAGTGTTGGGAAAAATAAATTTACGGTAGGAAAGTTTGTCTTTCACCGACATCAAGCGGCAGCATACCTTTGGGATGTACCAAGATAGTTTAAGAAGGGTGGGTTGAGTGCTTAATTACTGCCTGCAGGACCTTGCATCCAAGAGCAACGTCCTCAGAGGCCTGTAATGCTTTGAGAAGGTGTGTACAGATGACCAGGTAGGGGCTTTACAAACCAGATTAGGTGAGGCAGCCATAGTTTCCACCCAGGAGGTGGCAACAACTCTAGCAGATTGGGCAGTAATGGAGAATGAAGGGGAGAAGCCCTGAATTATTTTCTGGCCCTAAAAGATACGATAAAAAAAGTCCTATCCAAAAAAACAGAGAGACAATGTTTAACACCCAAGGAATTAAATTCCTTTTCTAAAGGGAGAAACCGGAAGACGAAAGTCTCTGAAGGGTCTTAAAACAACCTAGTCCTAATGAAAATGAATATAAAGTGGTTTTCATTGGCATGATGACAATAGCCCTTGAATTTTCCTCCTGGATCTTTTGAAGAACCCAGGAATCAGAGACTTGGAGGGGATACATGAGCCAGGCTGTAGCTCCACAGAACTGACAGAGCATCCACTATCTCTGGAGCATCTCCTGTCCTAAACGAACTGAATTGGGGAAGCTTTGAATTCGCTTTTGTAGTTTTGAGAGGTAGTAGAAGTATTATTTAACACTCTATATCCACTGTATAAAGTGGATATAGAGGCAAAGGTGATAATTGTTAACCTTATTTGCATGTGCCTACCCAGAATCCTTTGTGGTTGCGGCAGCACCATGAGATTTCTGAGGGAAAAACAAGCCTTCTGGCGTGTCTGGTGTCTGTAGATGAGTGTTTAATAATAATACTTCTACTACCCCTTAAATTTAAATGGAAGGGTTTCCATCACCTTTTACCCACCGTAACTTATGTAATGGTAGTTTTGAGAGCAATTTCTGGTGTACAAAATTTGTGGATGATCTCTGCAAAAGGTCTGTTGGTGAGCTCCCAGTCTCCTTGGGAGAGAGAACCTCTGCTCAACCTGTCTGCCAGGATATTGTGATAGCCTGAAATGTGACCTGCTGCTGAAGCAAGGAGATTTCTTGTCCCGGGGAACTGGATCTTGTTCCGTCTTGTTTTTTTAAATATGCTACTGCTATAGTATTTTCTGAATGGACCTGATCAGGAAGGCCTTTGACAAACTGACTGAAACACAGAAGAGCCACACACACTGAGCTTTGAGCTTCAGATAATTTGATCCCCACGGTCCTTTTGCTGTTAAGCTAGGCATATGCATCCACTCCCCCAACCTATCTTGGAGGCGTCTGTTGTAATGTGGTACCGTAGGTCTTGACGGAAAGGCATACCCTTTTTGATGTGAGCACGCACTAGCCACCAAGCAAGGTTGGCCTTCAATAGCCTGGGTACCCAAATTAACTTTTACAGAGTCCTTCTGTCCCAGGATTTTAGGATCAAACTCTGAAGAGGCCGCAAGTGTGCCTTTGCCCAAGGGACCCCTGAGATAGCCACTCACATGGCATTTCAAATAGAGCGGGAACGATAAATGACTCTCTGGACTGATCTTTTTACACTTCTGTTGTTGGGAAGAAAAAACGTCATGTTTATGGAGTCTACCACATACCTAGGATTAAATTCCGAGATGACTGAGAATTACAATCCAACTGTGAGCCTTCAACAAAACAATGACCTTTGAAATATGCAGACTGAGTAGCGAGCCTTTATGAACCAACTGTCTAGGAATGGGATGATTTAAATACCTTGTGATGGAAGCAGAGCCATGAAAATTACCATGACTTTTGTGAAAATTCTCAGAGCTGAAGACAGGCTGAATGGGAGAGCCCGAAGAAGGGGGGATCGTTTCCGAACTGCAAAGTGAGCCACTGACAAAAAGGGACTATATTTTGGATTTCTTTTTTACAGACTTTTACAGTAATATTTGATTTATGAACCAAGAAGATCCTGGAATAAGCATCTGTTCCTATTAATTCCCAGCTTGCTTGTCTAGTAGTTTTGAACCTCTAACACAAGGGCCATTTGGTAAGAAGACTTTTTTGAAAAAGAGAAGAACTACAGGAGGAAGCTGGCAAGGTTCTATTCTTTAACTTTCTGAAATAATCTGATGAACACCAAATGTCTCACCAGCACCACTGGTGATGGAAAATGAAATCCTTCCTCCTACCTGCAGCCGAGTTTTCCACTTGAACCTTCTAAAATATTTTTGGAGGAAGACTGGGATGAACGGGCTTTAAAATGATGTGATGATCTATCCTCTTGTATCTGTAAGAAGGTTAGAATTCCAAGTCCTCTCTATCTTGGGTCAAAGTTTTCCTTCTATGAGCTTCTCAATTAATTAATCCAAGTGAGAGGCAAATAGCTTGCCTTCCTCCAGAGGAATAGAACAAAGACTAGGCCAAATCTTCTGACCAAGGAACCAAGAAAGTGTAGAAGCTGTGAGCAGTGGTTACAGAGAAGTACATCTCAAGGCACAATCATCTTTTCTATCCATGATGTCTTTAAGACCTGAAGAATCTTTAACAGGAATAGTTTACTAAACTAGAAACAGCCGTGTCAATTGAAGTAGGAGCTTCTAAGAACTTAGATTCTTTCTTCTCCAAAAAAGATTTAAAGAGTTTGGAAATCAAGGATATTTTCACTCTAATTGCATAGTCTTGTTAAACAGTGGATGTGAAGGAAAAACTTTAAGTCTTCTTTTGTGGCAAAAGGAGGTGCCCTGTACTGGTGTGTCTTCATATCCCATGAACAGAAAACCAGACAAGTTATCATTAATTTCATCTTCTTCTGTGGATGATGTCAGACTTTCTCTTTGAAAATTAGTAAAGTCTGATTCCTGTTGAGGGGAAAATCTCCAAGAATTCATGTTTTTTGGGGGTTTTTTTTTTTTAGAGGCAGGTCACTAAATTGAGAGGTTGGAAGGGACTGACGCATTTCTTTAAAGGTTTGCTACAGAATACTTGTAAGCTCGAGGAGCTGTACCAAATCACAATGGTAGGGAGCACTCAATTCACCCAAACACAACATTATGCTGCTCAGGGATCACCATTCGGCTTCATCAGAGCGCACTGCGAGACTCTACAGCTCAAGCAATCTTGAACACCATGCCAAACACCATAAAGATGGCGGACGTCTTTAGCAGCTTCGCTTAAGTGGGAGCTGAACCCGTCCTGGAGTCCACCTGAGGAACTATGGTTGCCTACATGACAGGGAGACGGTACCGCGGACCTCCGAGCCAAACAACTCGGGTAAGTACCTGCAAAGTGAAAGTGTGACCTGTCCTTCCGTTTTCCTCTGTTTCCTGTCCTTAGGAAGAAAAGCCTAAGGTATGCTGCTTGGAGGGGGGTGGGGAGATGGTAGCACTATTGAACATATTGGCTTATAATAACATGTAAACATAAAGCAAAAAAAATATATATATTAGGGCTGCAACTAACGATTATTTTCATAATCGATTAGTTGGCCGATTATTTTTTCGATTAATCGATTGATTGGATAAAAAAAATGAATGTACATTTTTTATTTAAAATAATTTAATAAACAAAATTATGTTAAATACAAAACAGCGAATAAAAAAAACTTTGATTAAAAAATGCATTTCTTTGTCTTTATTCCAAACCAGCCCCCCAATTTATGCACATTTTGAGCCCAGCCCTTTGCCAAGCTGCTCCAACATATACCACTCCACGCTGCCCTCCCCACATATTGCCACGCCACGCTGCCTCCCACATATGCCACGCACGCTGCTCCCACATAACCACGCCACACTGTCTTCATATACCACGCCACGCTGGCCCTTCCCCACATTATGCCACGCCACCTTCCCACATATCCATCACACTGCTTATCCCATATGCCACGCTTGTCCTCCCACACTATACCACTCCATCTGCCTCCCACCATTATGCCACTCCGCGCTGCCTAGCACATATGCCACTCCGCGCTGCCTAGCACATATGCCACTCCGCGCTGCCTAGCACATATGCCACTCCGCGCTGCCTAGCACATATGCCACTCCGCGCTGCCTAGCACATATGCCACTCCGCGCTGCCTCCCACATATGCCACTCCACTCTACCCCCCACTTGCCACTGTGCCTGATATGCCTTATACCTCCTGAAACACCTCTCCATCCTCCCCAGACATGTCACCCTGCCCTCCCCAGATATGCCACTTCACTCTACCCCCAGATATGCCTTATACACCCTGATACACCCACCTTGTCCTCCCCAGACATGCCCACTCACTGCCCTCCCCACATCATGCCTTATATACTTATATGCCTTATATACTGTATATGCCTTATACCCCCAGATATGTCACTTCACTGCCCCAGGATTTAGATTCCCCTTAGTTTGCCCCCCTTTATCTCTAACTGCACCTTAAGTTAACTTTATTAAATTAATAAATTAAGCCTCAGTTCTCATCATTAAATTAACCCTAAACACCCCATTAACCATAACTACCCTTAAATTAACTCTAAATACCCCATCAAAACAACTACCCTAAATTAACCCTAAACTCCCCATTAACCACAGCATCCCCTAAATTAACCCTAAAGACTCCATCAACCACAGCATCACCTAAATTAACCCTAAA